>NW_019060576.1:189618-200057 GCF_000696155.1 Zootermopsis nevadensis | reverse complement strand
GGAATAAAAATCGATCAATCGAGATAATGCCTGCTTCTTTGCTTGAAGACTGTGCCGTGTTTAGCTCAGATATCTGGGTCAAATATGCAGACTCATAACGAAACAGTTAGGACCTATTACTTTCTCTTTGATTGCTGCTTTAATAACAATCTACCGATTGTTTTATTTTGTTTATTAAGTAGCTGATAATAACAGGGTTAGCCGTCTGGGCATGCCATTACGCTTTGAACACGTCCTTATCAAAATCTTGAGTGTCCTTGCTCAATAAAATACAGCCCACACAAACACACATTAGCTCTCCCGAGTAGTTGCTTCAGATATGCAGATTAATACAAAGCGAAAAGACTGACTTTTAGTTTTCGTTTTAACAAAACAGCAAACGGACAGCCAGCGCTGGTAACCTGCTTATGGAACTGCGTTAACTCTTTGAAACCAAAGCTCGTATAAATAATATTAATAATTCAGCCCGTACCGCGAAGAAAACACAACTCTTTACCATTACAGAGATCAACTGGTTAACGCTGTTTAAGAAATAATCTCTCCTTGTTCTGAGAATCATAGGAAACACGTAAATACAAAACGAAGAGTTACTGGTTATTGAAGCAGGTGGTACATATAGTTACCACTGGGGTTGAAGGGGTTAATCTCGCCTGGTTTGAGGATTTTAACCAAGGATTTTCGTAACGCAAATCAGATACGCTTTCATTTTGCGCCTGGTGGCTAAGTTAGTTTGTAATTACCCTGAAATATCCTTTAATAAGTCTAAAAGAGGTTAAGAAACATCACATGTGGGAGGACGGGGTCTTTCAAGGCCTTTAGAGCCACTAATAATCGTAATAACATTTCTAATTCCTTGATAAACCGAGCATTATGCCACAGAATAATCAGTACCCGAAGCATATACTTTCTCAGAAGCAATTTCCTTCCTTATCCCTGTCATTAGCATGACATGACGTGTGTTGTCTAGGCTGCAACTTAAGACGTGTCTTTCGCAAATTGTCGTGCACTGAGGTAAAAATACACATGATGCCGAGGAAGACATTCCGAATTAAGGCTCATGAAGAAACAGGAAGTGGAAGAAATCCGCGCATTGAAGAGCTCCGTAAACAGTATTCTTCACCAAATATTATTTATTACGATGATCAAACGAAGGGGGATAGATAGATGGGCAAGGCATATAGCGCGCATGGGAGAGATGACACATGCACGCAAGATTTTATTCGGGAAATCTGAAGGGATGTCACCACAGCCAAAGAGGATAATATTAAAATGAATCATACGATTCATCTGGCTCCTGTGGATGTGGGAATGAATTTCAGGGTTCCACAAAGGACAATTTTATGGCAACAAGCGACTGGTAGCTTATCAACAAGGGCTCTCCTCCAGGGAGTCGGTGTCATTCAATTGAAGAATCATGACGGGCTCCCTTTTCAGTCATCTGCAATCGAGTGCCTGTAGAGGCCCCAGCGCGAAGCGCGGGTTCACCGCCCCCGCACCAACTACGCCTATCTCTGCTTTGCTGTACCCCAGCAAGACTGCGATTAAGAACCTGTTTTAACACCCAACGCGTGTCACCTGCTAGGTTATCAGGTTAGGTGCATTGCGCCGACACTTTTTTCTCGAATTTTAACATGCGGATTAAAACCTTGCAAAAGAAAATGAAGAAAAACAAACTCCGTTAAAAGTACATATACAGGATGTTCGATTTAAAACGCAACCCTAACTATAACACACGAAGTCCAGGTACATAACGCCGAAATCCAGAGAAGGAACGCGCGTGATATTACCGACAGAGAGGATTAATCAGCTCCACTACCCGGCCGACTGTTCCCTTCGAGATAGGGCCCCAGAATTTTGGTCGAAAGACCTGAAAGTAAGAGGCAACTTCGAAGAACTAGGTGTAGATGGAGCAATATTACAATTTACCTTCCAGAAATACCGTGTAGAATGGATTCATCTGGTTTAGGACAACGACCGGTGGCGAATTCTTGCAAACACGAAGGGACGACGTTTCTATGGTACTATATCTACCCACAAGTCCACACGGCGTCGCAGTCCAGATAACCGACATCGCGTATTCACTACCGTGAGAACCTCAAATCCCATCTGAATAATTAACCGTGTAATACGAAGCCAATTACATGTTAGTTGCGCAATTTAATACAGTGTGTTTAAAATAATCAGCGCAGTCGTTAAGCGAACTTACGCGTTACGGGCCGGCCGGACTCCACGGGAGAAGCGACCGTCTCTTCCGCTTGGGTGCGCGCGCACTAGAAATAAACTCCCTGCACAATGAAACGAAAGGTTTTGATGCGACCTATTTTCAGCTACGCTCCCCATATTTAGGGTCTACACATACACAGTGACGCATTACACCACTAACCGAACCGGGAAACTGCAGCAGACTGTTTGACCACCATTCGATTTTAATGCATTCGGTCCAACTTCTCCTTGTTAATAATTGTGATCTGATTATAATCGGGGTACTACCGGAGTGTAATTACACTCCGGTAGTATCCCGTTTCTCGTTCCACTGTGCGCGTTGTACCGACTTGACGTCCCACCCCACCCCCGCGTAATTACAGTAATCACCCTCTGACGTTCGTACCTTAACCCTGGTTCCTTCCTATGAATTTTACATGGCACTTGTTCCGTGCAAAATAGCTTCATAAAATCAATGCGTCTTTCACCTGTCAAATAACCAGAACATTTAACGGTGGTTTCCAGTCAGGTCATGAATGATCACGAAGTAAACACACATCACTGTTTGTCCTTTAACGTTCAGTGGTAACTATGTACCCCCACCTCCTTAACAGACAATAAATCTTCATTTCGTACGATTCTCAGAATAAACAGCGATTATTTCCTTAAACAGCGTTAACCAGTCGATCTTTGTAATGGTGAAGTGTGGTGTTTTCTTCGCGGTACGGGCTGAATTCTTCAATATTAATCTAGACGAACTATGTGATTCTCAGAATAAACAGCGATTATTTCCTTAAACAGCGTTTACAAGTTGATCTTTGTAATGGTGAAGAGTTGTGTTTTCTTCGCGGTACGGACTGAATACTTAAATAATATTTAGATTAGCTTCGGCTTCAATGGATGGACTGAAGGTAATGCCGCAACATCTACGAACAGTGTCCACTCCGGTCACGACGGAACCAAAAGCGCTTGACGAAAATTCATTGCAGAGAATGAACACCTGTTTCGTTCCGTACAAAGTTTTGGTCGGACAGCCTGAAGGGAAGTGATCGCCCGTAAGACCTAGGCGTAGATGAGATGGTAATATTAACTTATTACTAAGTGAATAGGGTTGAATTATTGTGGCGCAAGACAGGGGCCTGTGGATGTCTCGTGTAAACACGGCAATGAACCTCCGGGTCACACGGAGATTTCTAGCAGCTTCTCAAAGACGACTCATTCCATGTAGTTAGTTACTACCTATTCGGCTTGTTTAATATAACCTCATGGTACGTAAGACAGTCTCAGGAATCTATCGGCCATTTATATAACCCAGTTTATGTTTTAAAAAGCCGTGTCTCAATGGAACCGAAGCCTCTGACGGTCCCCTTGTCCATCCTCCAGATGGCGAATGAGTGAACATGGACAGCGGATGGCATGTTGATGACAGGGGAAAACGGAGGACCTGTTGCCAGTGCCACTTTGTCCTCCACAAATCCCAAGTGGACAGCCCTGGGGTTTGGTAGGATAGTGCGTGCTTCTTGACCTGACTGTACTGACGGCCATCCAGGGAGGAAGCAACTGTCACGATCAGGCCAATTGAAACATTACACGCAATCAAACACCCTGAAAGAAGCCCTTTACTGACAACCAAGTAGACGCACTGGACAAGTCAGAACCGACAAACTGAAATGGACACGCCACGAAGATCTGTGGGGATGTGGAGGTATACCTCCACGCATTCTTACCCTCGGCACCGGATGGCGGTGAGAGCTAAGATTTACATACTGGTCGCTTTGCCCTGGGTGGGGTGGGCCCCTAAAACGGTTTGAATGCGGTTGCGAAAATGATATCTGCCCCCGCCGGGAATCGAAATGTAGTAGTCCAGCCAGGAGCAAAGTCGTACTGATTCAGTCATTTTCAAACGCACATGGCTTTAAGAATTCACAGGATGGACGTGATATTGGTCAGTTGTCACAAGTGTTCCTTCAGAAGCCATTTACTGAATGCTAAAACAGGTGGTAAATATAGTTACCAATACTCTAATAGTAATAGGACTTCTCATTATCGTGTTCACAAATGCCAGAGTCAGTAGATGATATCCTGAGCCAGTTGAGTCCAATACTTACCTCCACACTTTTATTTACCGATATCAATTATCATATTATCCTTCCATCTACAATTGGGTCTATCGTGTTCCCTCTTTCCCAGTAGTTTTCCGACAAAAATTGTACGTAATTTTAATTTGCACACTGCGTGCTACATGTCCTTTCCGTTTTATTTCATCGCTCTGACAGTTCAGAGAGCACGAACGTCCTCAATACGTAATTTTGTGATTCTCCCTCGACAGAAATTCTGTTTAGAATTTCAGTCGACATTTGTCATTCGGAGCGTACGGCTGAATCCGTGTTGCAAAAGTTTCGCTTGATGCATTGCGGGTGTCCGTGTTGGGTGTGAAGTGGCTAAATCCTGTTCTCTATTTTGAGCCTGATGACACTGGACGGGCAACATAATTACAGGAGCAGTCGAGTTTTAGACAGCTGACGCGACACTCCAGCGAGTCAACAGCCAATGCCAGCGCCTGGCTTCTGAAGTGGGCCAACCGCAAATCGCGGAGTGTTCACAACTAGTTCACACTGCCCCTTACTGCCAGGCAACAGAGAAGCATTTTGTAATGGAGAAAATTACATGATTAGGAGCTCATAACTGGTACTCCTCGCTCCTATTGTCTTGATGATAAAATGGGCATGTAGTAGGCATGGATGAAGCACGTACATTTAAGGTTTTCACGGCGGTGACAATTTTTATTACGGTCTTCTGAATTGTGACGCGGCATTTATTCGGGTAGGGCGGGGCCAAGAACTGACGCCGAAATATGACCGAAATGTCGTACAGGTCCCTCAGCCTCGGACAGGTTATTTAATCGGTTAACAAACTAAATTATAAGCATTCGGTTCATAAATAAATATTCAGGGCTAGTTCATGGCCTAAGTATTCAGGTTTCTGGTCAGGCAACGTCCAAGGAAGCTACCAGCAGGACGGAACACCTGCTTTAGCAGACCACGGCTGTGCAACTTGTAAAGAAAAACCCTCGAGTCCAACGCCAGACCCCAACACTGGGCGCCATCCTCAGCCGTATCTATGACTAGATCTTCCAAGTGTGCCCTTTCCACCAACACCGATTTTGTACGAACGCTTTATTACGACGTACCGCGCCTCGTCCTCGAAGAACGTCTTTGAGATCAAAGCAATAAAACACACCGTGACCTTTGGTTTATGGCAGGGGATCATCTCGTTGCCGTCGTTAATGAACGAGGCCGCGGAGAATCGTAATACAACCTCGAGAGGCAAGTCGTCCAGCTGCCACGGACGCTCTGCTACGCGCACCAGCACTGCCGTCGCTGATAACAATACGTGCAGCGCCGGGCACGTTACGTAAAATGCACACACTTCAGAGGCGTCACTTCCTCTTGCGATGTTCTTAGTTGCGTGACGTTCATGACGGCGATAAGACGAAACGAGAACGTAATTTTGACGGTACGTTCCGTGCGCTGTTTACGCGGCTGAGCTTTATCTTCCATATTATTAAAAAAAACATTTCAGACGACATTTTTATATACTGAGAACCTTAATAATCTACACGTTTCTCCAAATACTGTTCGGATTATCTAAATCAAGGCGTGTGTGATCGTTTAGCACACAAGAGGGGATGAGAAATACGTAAAGAATTTTGATCGGAAAGCTTGGGAGACCTAGACGTGGACGGGAAATTTAAATGCATGTTCGGAAAACATGGCATAATTTCTAGAAACGTACTGGCGATTTTTATCCTTAATAATACCCCTGATTTAATGCAAATCCTTCTCCAGTCACGAAGAGAGAAACAGTGACGGTGTTGGAACGGCACTGAATTCGATGTTGACATGCGATGACAATCAATCCATCAACTTGCTTCTTACACGTACTTAAAGTGTTACATCTCCTCCTCATGCTTCAATCACGCAGATGACGTTTGATTTCGGATTACATAATCCTGGGCAAGAAGTTTTAACATGCGCAGTAGACGTGTGCGCTGCTGTAACCACCAGGAAGAACCCACTCAGGGTGCATCAGATGCGCTCATTCGACGCAGAAGCCCTGGGTCCATTTTCGTCTTTTTCCTTTGTTACTGAAGAATAGGCCTTGGAACAGCCTGATCGCCCATCCAAGAAACCCTACAGGCTTTCATAATAATGTAACTCTTGAAATCACAGTGGTAACTATACGTACCACTTACTTATCATTCAATAATTTTGCATTTTGCTCACACTTTTTATTTATGGGTCTCAATATGAACAGCGATTATTTCTCTGAACAGCATTAATCAAGAGGCCTTGTAATCCTGGGGTCTCGGGTTCGCATTTATAACTTGTGTTGGGCAAGGCCGTGGCCTAGGCAACACGGAGTTTTCCTCATTGGCATCCCAACAATTACTCCATTCACACACAGAAGAAGGCAATGGCAAACCACTTCTGGATCATCTGCCAAGAACGTATATGAACAGGTCCCAGTCCGATAAAAGGATGGAAGGATCCTGTTCATATGGACCCGTCGTCAGACAGAACACTAATAATAATAAAGTTGTCATGGAGACGCGTTGTGTTTGGTTAGACCACCAAGAAAACAAGATGGAGCTACGCAGACGGACGTCCATGTCTGATCGGGGATGAAAACCTGCGACTCAAGTGTTCGAAATATCTAAAATCATCACCTTAGGCTATTCCACCACCATACGTGTACTAGGCTATAAATTAGTGATTATAACTTGTCGCTACTTACAAGTAGGCCACTCCGATCTGCAAAGTCATCGAGACAAAGAGCCCTAGAAAGTCTGCATTATGCATACATAATGGAAAATACTGGGTAATACAGACAAAACATGAAGAGAGCTATGAAGTGTGCATGATCGAATTATAATCAGTGCATCAGAAAGGTCGATCTATTTTGAGAACAGAACGAAAATAATAATGGAACGCGAACATATCTAGAATAAACGAGGGCTGGAAATATAAACTTTCTGGAGTACAAACGTGTTCTTCAAACCACAGGTTGTTGTTGTACTGAGATCCGAAATAATATTTGCGACTTGGGACCTTCTTGCGCTATTTTAATACGAGACAATTCTTGCAGTGTTCTAACAATGACCATTGTTGCGCAACAATGGCCCCATTCGCTTGTATGTGGGGCCTTAGAGCAGTTGTTGACCTCCTCAATAAATGTCTACGAAAGAATAAAAGAAAAAAATAAATACATAAAAGCAGCAAACCCCTAGAGAAAGCACGCAACTCAACGCCAGGAGGTTAGACCACCCAACGGTCACAGCTGCGTGTTGGGTTATCTGACTTCCCCGCTTCCAGCAGTCTACAAAGAAGGAACTTGTGGCTCATCGCGTGTTTGAAAACAGAGAACAGACATCGGAACGAGCGCTCCACAGAGCAAACAGGCCTCAGTGTGTACGCAGCCACCACCTTTATGAAGGAACCCAATCGATGTATTTAACTGAACATAAAGCAGGTTATGACGCAGTTCGTTCCAACTGCACAAGGCAAAATTTTCCCGCTCATTAATAAAGGACGAGGTTATTAAGACGTGTGGGGGAGGAAAGTGGGCACTAGATGGAGGTGACCAGCTTCACGCTCCGACTGCTTTACTCCCGGTAAGGGAGGTGGTATGTATAGTTACCATTCAACTTTAAAGAACCACCAGCTTAACAAGGCGTGTTGTCCTGCATGTGGATGGACGAGCCCTTTCTGACAGATGTTATCAGAACGTGTTTCCAAAGATCTGACCAGAAATTCCTTCTACTTGCACGCAAGGTTCGCGTTTCTTGTTGCCCTCTGCGGAAGCGAATCAAACACGAAGTGATTGACAAATGAATGCGTTGTGATTTGCTGTCCTACTGCGTTCTCGTTTATTTTCATTGGACTGCATGTAGCATTCCTACCTCCCGCAGATCAGAGGAAAACTATAAATCATTGCGAATGTCAAGCCGTCAAGGAATGCCTTTCATTCACGGGTATTTTACAATACATTCGCTACATACAACGTCGCAGAATAAACACGATTTAATCATTTCAGAATTAAAACAGAGATGACCTAATTGCGACGAGTATTATAATACTCGTCTAATATTAGATAATGACGACATATCATCTCCATGTGATTACGTATCGGATTCTTAACGTCGGTGACTTATTCTGATTCCCAATATCCATTATTCTGCGTTTATCAACTCTTCTTATTCTTCTACTTCTCTCTCTCCCACTGTGTCCTTCAATCGGTTTAACGGCGCTAAGGAAAGGCTGGTGGTAAAACGCAGGACATAAATGAACGTATAAATAATTTAAGACGGCTACGAGTAGAGACGCTATGGCCCCGGATAAGTGGACAAGACGTAAGAAGAGGCCGAGTAGACAACATTAAAATGCTGGCTTCCTATTGGTTGGCCAAGCGCATTAACTCGTTCGTAGTCATACCGTTTATTCTAAGAGACACAATGACCGTGGTTTCAACTTGGGACACGTACTCCCCCACTGTAGTAGGACTGCGGCCCAAATCAAATCTGTCCCAGCAGAGTAAGTGGTCAAAAAATATATTAGGACTTCGTCGTACACGTCATAGGAATAAAATGTGAGCGGGAAATATATTTCCCACTGTCCACGAAACCGTTCGAATGATCACTTACGTCGCTGTCGCACTCAGGTATCTGACTAGTGTTGGCCATCTGTCTTGTCCGGAATCGATGTGGCAGGCTGAATGCTGTCAGAAGAGACTTATGGCTTCTGCGCGCAGTCAAACGTAATTATGACGAAATAGCTTTTGTTAATGGGCACACGGTCGATCACTGAAGGGGTCAATTATTCAGATACGAACAATAAATATAATTTATGCGTCGATCAAAAAAGCAACCAACGAAAGTTCCGATGGTACGTGATACTAACAAGTATTAAAAACATCTGTAGTTTCTCGGTGCATCTTGGATCATGCAGACTCTGTTCCAACTACAGAGGTTAGCATGAATTTTTTTATGAGAAAGGAATATGGCCATGAATGAATGAATGAATGACATGCGAGAATTTTCGTTGCGCTATCCTGGAATTAAACTGGAGGAGCTGGGGAAATCCACTGAAGTGGTCGCAGTGGCAACTAACACAGCAGAGATTTTAATCGAGACACTCCCAAACACATGATATGAGTGTTGCCTGACCTGTGATGCATCTGATGGTTCCGAAGGGTTTTCGTAATTACAGGATGCGGTACTGATACTTGGGCACAAATTCAAACCTCTGAGGTGCGACTACGTGGGGCTAAAACGCGGCGTTCAAAGCACTGAACAAGAAGATGAAGAAGAAGGAGAAGAAGAAATTAATGATATAATCGTGTGTGACGTAGGACACAAGGCCAGCTTCTCAGAACTGCCAGAGATATTGTTTTTTGAAGAGAGACAAGGCCTTGGGAGAACGCGTACAAAATACAGAAAGTAGTAAATCAGGAACAGAGGAAGAGGGAAGAAGAATAAGAAGAAGGGAAGAAGAAAATGATAAATAAGAGAATGAGAAAATTAAAGAGAAAAGAGCATAAGAACGAAAAGAGGAGGATAAAATAAAATAAAATGGAAAATTTAAAAAAAATGAACGGGGCGGAGCGCGGAGACGAGAAGAAAAATGAGGAACAAGAAAACGAGGAAAATAAAAATAAAAACATGGAAAGAGAGACGAATAAGGGCAGATACTACTTCTGTCATAAGATCCTGATAATGGAGGCTGAAACGTCGGTCAATTTCCACAAGACTACACGGCGCCTTTTATCTTCTTTATTTAGAAAAGAAAATAATTCAAATTTTGTATCGACGAAAGTATTGAGATATTTATGCCACTCATGCTCTCAAAGGCCCATTTGACCCTTTCGCCTCACAGAAAGCAGAAACCGGACACGCTGGTGCAATAACAAACACCTCACGCTTATAAATAAACACGTAAAAAGATTACTCCGAGCGCGTACTCTAGTATGACAAATCGCTTCCAGTCGTCTGCTTCTAACCCAAAGCATAAATGCTAATGCTGCGTAGCGTACGGGCATCTGGCTTTACGATCGCACGTCATAGGTGCAGAAAATGGGGTCGGCAGTAAACAAAATCGACTTCGTAATTGATCGAGTCTTAGTTTATTTAACGACGCTTTAATATC
This sequence comes from Zootermopsis nevadensis, assembly GCF_000696155.1. The sequence continues at coordinate 189,651 of NW_019060576.1, read as the reverse complement.
CGGCAATGTTGCGTCGAATGATAGAACGATTTC
>NW_019060576.1:179290-189607 GCF_000696155.1 Zootermopsis nevadensis | reverse complement strand
GGACGAACTAAAAATATCCTTACGCTTCTTCACGTCGTAGAAACTGAGGAAAACAGCGATATTCTCTGTCTTCTAGCACATATTTCAAACTTAAAGTAAGCTGGTAGCAGTTCTCCTTGAACTGGAGTGTTCTGCTTAGTTCGTATTTGATAACAGGTCTGTTCTCAATGCATGTACGTGGCAGCTGTCCCGCTACACGACATGTAGGCGCTTGGGGGGAGAGGCGGTATATCCGTCAGTTGCCCTCCTTTCCAACCTCATCTCGGATGTAATCCTGACACTTTCTACGTCTTAGGTCAAATGACTTCGCGTCCCTTGGGTGAAATATTCTCGACACGTAATGGGAAATTTCACGAAGATGATACGGAGGGTGAGGCGGAGCCAAGCCGAGGGAATGAAAAAGTTCTTAAAAGTTACGTCCAATCTTCACGGCCTGGCGTTCAATTCCAGAATCTCGGCACATCGTCACGCTCGGTCCTTGGAAAGAACTCAGCCCCTCGTAACTTTTACTCTTCATTTCGGCTTGGACGGTGTTTTTACTCCGTCGCTGCGGGCAACTGAGCAGCTGAGCATACTCTCGAAGGTGTTGGAATTTCACGAAAGACTCTTAGCTGTACCAAGGACTATGATTTGCATTTCATTTCGAGTGCGTAGCAGTTGCGTTGATAGAAGATTACCCAGCAGATTCTTTCAACAGTAACCTCCTAATTTTTTAAGGTACGAGATTAGAATCTCGGCGGCGTTAGGGGCTGACAAAGGATTTTCATGGATGTACTCTGTCTCCCAATACAAATGCCAGGATAGTACCTTACAATACGTCACGATCGTGTCCTTACAGATCCTTAAGTAGTCACCACTTACAATCGCGCCATCACCGTGTAATCTCAGCGGAGCTACACGATCGACTTCGTCACTTGAATCGTAATGGTTAAACGTAATTCGAACTAAGAATACAGCAATTCCGTTAAGGTGGCGACTCGGGCCTTTTAAAAATGCACGGGGTGGAGTCCTTGAAAGCGAGTCGCTCAGCTAGTCAATAAATCCCTATGGATCCGGACGGTTCATTGTCGTCCTCACAAAAACCCGCCAATGGTTCCAAACCCAATCCACGATCAAAAACATCCTCCAATTTCTTTGAAATTAATTTTAATATTATCCTCCCATCTACGCTTAGGTCTTCCAAATGATGTCTCGTCTTGAGATGGATGAAAGTGGCTCAGAATCGACTTCTGTTACCAAACTGTGAATCAGTCCATTCGTTAATTAATGTGCTGCTGAAACAGCTAATGAATTACCAACTATTTCGTGGTCCACACGTCACTGAACTTCCGTGTTATATGCGGAGGCCGCTTCACGGCGCTGCGAACAACAGGAGTGCGCCTCAAAGATCACGTTCAAGCCTTCTTTTGTCCTCCACAACAGAACCTTTGGTAATAATTCTCTAGAAGCCTGAATTCGGAATCAATTCCAGTTGATTGAATTCCAAAAGGATTTCGGTCGATAGAATCGTGTTAAGGGGTGGAAATTTGGAGATTACGGGCTGGAGGAGGGGGTAGCTAACCACCCGTCTTGATATATCCCAGCATCGGAGTGGATAACGCTGCTGTATTTCACTTCCGCCTCTGCGCCCCGTTCTGAAACACCCTCAATGACCATGAAACGATTCATAGACCCACGAACCGGCTTGGTAGCCACTTCCTTATACAACCGGTTCTTCAGTTATGAAGCAACTACCGTAGCGGTGCAGCGATGCTGACATCTGAGAAGGCAACCCTATAAATAGGAACTATGGTAATAATACTTTCAAGGCTCCCTTTTCTTGTCCCTATGGAATTTCAACTGCTAGCCAAGTCCTGGGGCATAGAACCACAAGCACATACAAATTAAAATTGAAACGTAACAAGTTAGAATGGGAATCAGAAGACAGCGTTTACTTTTCAACCCATCCTTTCACGAATCTTCACAACCCAAAAGGGAAGACAAAAGAACTGAAATCTTCATGTAAGGACCCTTAAAAACATCCCTATTCATATATACATTTAGTTTATTTCCGAGCGAGCGCGCTCAGGTAGACGACCAGGTCGATCCCCCCCGTCAAGTCAGGCCGGCACATAACACGGTTGCGCTGCCCAGAAAACATATTTTACTTACTAAATAAAAACAGTAAAGCAATTAATGCATGTGTGTCCCGATCATTTCGGGACACTGGAGGATTGAAGGCAAAGAATCACGGATTATAACATCAACATCAGATGGCGTGCGTGATCAGTGTCATCCAAAGAAAAAGGTCTGGGGAGGTTAGGTTTGGATGCGTAAGGTTAGGTTAGATTAGGTTAGGTTGGGTTAGTTTAGGTTGGGTTAGGTTAGATTAGGTTAGGTTGGGTTAGGTTAGGTTGGGTTAGGTTAGTTTGGGTTAGGTTAGGTTAGTTTAGGTTAGGTTAGGTTAGGTTGGGTTGGGTTGGGTTAGGTTAGCGATCATTTGTTATTGACTGATTCTGGTTCTTGTTGAGTAACAAGTATTTACGAATGTGTCACTACTTCCGATGTTCTCGTTAATTTACTAGTAAATTAATAAGTGTACAATTAATTACTCATTGAATGCGTACTTCCATTGCGTTAAACCTGTGAAGTAGACATATATTCCAAGCCATCCCACAGGTAAAGTAAAAATTTTCTCCAGGTCTCTCACGGATGCACGTGGAGAGAACCAGTTGACAACAAAGACCTTCAGAACTGTCTTACCGTGCGTCGGATTCTCCCAAATGACAAACTTTATCTGTACTGAGTCGCTGATGCATAACTGCCTGCCGGCCCTAATGATCCCGGGGCGCCTTGAGAAGATAAGGACGGTCCTCGCTTCATGGCGAGCTTGAAGTCAGGATTTAATCAACACACTCAAACGAACCTCTTAAATTGGCTTACGCTAATTCTCTTACCATAGACCTATAGTCGGGAAAATCGTCTCTGATTTACAGCACAACTGAGGAAAGTAAACCATTTTATATCCAGACAGTAATTAAACGTAAATGACTAGCATAACTGCGCACTTTAAGCCTGTCTGAGACATTCTGTGCGCTTGCTATAAAATTTGTATTCTGCGTGAGCTGCACAGGCAGAGTAGTTGTAAGATCCAAACAATTTCGAGAAGAATTAATGACGCCAATTATCCTCACATTACCTCACCTACTTAAGTAATCTACTCGTACTATTAACGCCATGCATTTTCTTGGAAAATTTCCTTCGTCTGTTGGGTAAAAATACCCTCTCGTTTCGTTCCTCATTCTGCTTCTGTCAGGAAGTACAATTGTAAAACCTAATCTGTTCAGTCCACTGGATTACGTTGATTTGTACTGTTTCTTTTAAACATGTTACAGGGTGTGCATAAAAATGTCTAATGTTGTGTTTCCTTCTTTCTTTCAGCTGCCATTTCGAAGAAAGTGTGCTTGACGGAAGAGTGCGTGAGGACAGGTAATTCATTTGTTTCTTAAACAATATAATGCGTAGTTTCCATTTTGTTGCACGCCAACACGCGATCCCGACCGGTCAGGGTAAAGTGGGTATAGTTGCCCGACGTTTATTCAACCATGACAGATGGCGAAAACGCGTAGATAAATGCGTGACGCGGCCATTTCCGGAGCTATCGCACGCGTTTGTGCTTCTGATAATGGCGGAAACACTGACGTCAGAAATGTCCAGGGTGAATGCCCTCAGCGGGGACGAGCGAGATTTTCTGAACCTGAGGAGCCACAGGCGGTTTCTTGGCCCTTGGGTCAGAAGGGTCAACTATTCTTCGCTGTAAGGGCGGGGAGAAAAATACAGAATTCAAGAGACAGCTCAACTTAGACATTCAGTACTATCAAATAAGATTGGGAATAAGAGAGTAATGTCAATATCGGAACATTTTCGTTGTGTGAGTGGCAACACTGCTGACGCCTAGTCATATCGTAGTTCAAGGTCAGACTACGACACGCTGCGAGCGCGGTTAGGTTATAGACCGTTTATGCTAAATTTAAGTTAAGTAAACAAAAGACGATATCGAAATCAAAGCGACGTGAATTAATTTATATGTCACATTCGTTGTTGCTAACTGATTAGGTGCCACGTGTGTGCCCCCCCTCCAATTAAATTCGCAGTAACAGAAGGAATCTCATGACATGTACGCAGTGACAGCTTTTTCGAAATACTTAAAATTTTGCTAAGCTCTTGTTCAGAGAGTCTTTGAGCGTCTTTAATCCCGCTTACTGTTTACTGATGCTTTACAAAATGTAAACGGGGCTAGTTCTGTGCCAGAGGACAATACGTATATGCCATTCTTGCAGTAATTTAAATTAGTGCCTACACTTCGTGCACAAACGGCAAACCACCGAAACGCCCAGCGTCACACAGGATCACGAACAGCGACGCTCCATTATACATCACCACGCGGTAACGTATATGGAATTCTATTCTGAATTAATATCATTATTTCAGGTACCGACATTAAGCTGATTAAGTTTGTGATGTGCCTTTATCAGAGCACGAAGCCACTCGTGGGGCCGAGAGGCTTTCTAAGTTGGGTTGCGGAGGAGGGGGGGGGGTTTGCTGTTGCTGCTGCTTAATTAAGCTCGGTTTTCCCTGCGAATAATTACCGCGGACGACGTGTCAGCCAGGGGGGGGGGGGGGGGGGTTTGCTGTTGCTGCTGCTTAATTAAGCTCGGTTTTCCCTGCGAATAATTACCGCGGACGACGTGTCAGCCACAGGGTTCCAATTACACACGAGCACGTCGCTGTAGTAGCAATCAGGAGTCTCATTAGTTACAAACTGCTGGTAACGTAATACCACGCCAAGCCAATCACAGGTCTGCATTATTTTCAATCAATTCCGTAACCGCACGAACCTGCAATTAATTTTAGTGCCCACTCCCCACCGTCAGGGCAGAAAATGTCAAAATTCGTGGTATTTTCAGATTATCAAATTCTCTCTTATAAAACAAAACGCAGTTCTCTGTGCCAAAGCATCGCACAACATACACATATAGGGAGCAAGGAGGTAAGGCTTCACGCATTCCATACCTTGGTATTAGACGAAGTTGATCAGTACCAAGTTTAACGCAAATCAAAAAATAACACGTAAAAATGTAATTTTGTTTATTTCAATCACTAGACTTGTAGAAGGAAGACGGGAAGTCGAAACAATCTAAACTAAGTGATAAATTAAAAAAAAATTGCCGGGAAAATGTAGAGTTACTGAGTGTTGAAACAGGTGGTACATATATTTACCACTATCATTTATAGAGTTAAATCATGTACATTAAAACTGAAGTATTGCATGAGTGTAATAAGTGCATCGTTGGCCTCAAACTTCTCAACACAAAACAAAATTACACCGGAAAAAGAAAAGTGGATATGACATCTGAAAGTGGTGTTTCCGCAGCGAAATTAGATCACCTTTGAACGCGCTGCGTCGGTTGTGTCAGACGTGCGGTAAAATGCGTACGTCACACTCAATTACCGCATGCGACAAATTACGCAGTTTCAAAGCGCGCCCGTGTTTTAATTGGCACCTAACCCAAACTTTCCGCTTGGACGACACGACAGAATAGTCCCCGTCCAGCGCATCAAATCGAGCGCCATAGGGAAATAGCCACTTCAATAACAAAAATTCCCGAACAGCAGCCACACGTCTGGAAATAAAGTAAAGTTTGTCCCACTATACGCCATGTAGGCGTTTGGGGTGAGTGGAGGTATAGCTCCTACTCTTTCTTGACCTCGGCACTAGATGGGGGTGAGTGGTCGGCATCACGCCCCGGCCGGCTTTACCCCCGGGAAAGGACCCCGGTACCCATTGGACAGGAGGCTGGGTGGGCCCCAGAGCCGGTCTGGACGCAGAGGCTACAGGAAAAATCCTCTGCCGCCGTCGGGGATCGAACCCCGGCCGTCCAGCCCGTAGCTAGTCACTATACTGACTGAGCTATCCCGGCTCATACACGTCTGGAAATGGACGAGATTATTTACCTCATGCACTGACATCAAACACGTGTGACTGATACAGCAATTTAAAACATTTCGTATTCAGTATTATGCACCATTTTTAAGTAAGATTTAGAAGATGGCTGTCTTCTGGGTTGTAGTGCCGTGTAGTCTGATAGAAGTTTACCGACGTTTCGGAGGTCCCTGCTGCATCCACCATCAGAACGATGAGTGACTCATCTTTTACCAGACTTTACGGCGCTACAATGCAGGAGACAGCCATCTTGGTACTTTTTTTCCTTTCATAAAACTGCCATTTCTATAACGTTCCTCTCCTCTGACTGAATTACATCAGGCTGGAAACTGTGACCCCAAAACAAAACTAGACGGACGAACCGTTGAAATCAACGGGGCACAAGATACCAGCAAATACCAACGCAGAAAGCCACCCGTCCATCACTCTAGCAATACGAATGCAACTCAGAGAATGAAGCCATATTGTTCAGGGGTTCTCAACCTACGGCCCGCCGATGAATTTGTGTTCTCCACAAACACATTTGAGTATCGTCCTGTACGATGAAATACAGCCACCACCTTGTCTGGCTGTAAGCAAGCGATTGATACAAATAACTCGTCACTTAATCTGTTACGGGAAATAACGGAGAAGCATGCTAACCTGTTTGCTTAGCGGCATTAATAGTCACCACGAAGTTTCAAAAAAACTCGCCTCGACAGACATGAGAGGGTGGATACAGTTGGTTTACAGGTAGTGGGCCTCCGACAGAGTCGCAGACGAGAGTAACGGCATCCTGTATCAACAAGTTTTTCGACTAAGACTGAACCTTGTTTCTCGCAGCGGCGTCTCTGCTCGCAGCGATGGACAAGACGGCAAATCCCTGCACCGACTTCTTCCAGTTCGCCTGTGGAACCTGGAACAAGAAACACGTGATCCCTGAGGACAGGAGCAGCATAAGTACCTTCGAAGTGTTGGCTGACCAGCTGCAGGTCATCCTCAAGGGTAAGATGTGTCTGATCTCATTTCGTTGCTAGTCGAAATAGCATTTAAGAATTCGGCCCGTACCGCGACGAAAACACAGCTCTTCACCATTACAAAGATCAACTGGTTAACGCTGTTTAAGGAAATAATCGCTGTTTATTCTGAGAATCATAGAGAGAGAGAGAGAGAGAGAGAGAGAGAGAGAGAGAGAGAGAGAGAGAGAGAGAGAGAGAGAGAGAGAGAGAGAGAGAGAGAGAGAGAGAGAGAGAGAGAGAGAGAGAGAGAGAGAGAGAGAGAGAGAGAGAGAGAGAGAGAGAGAGAGAGAGAGAGAGAGAGAGAGAGAGAGAGAGAGAGAGAGAGAGAGAGAGAGAGAGAGAGAGAGAGAGAGAGAGAGAGAGAGAGAGAGAGAGAGAGAGAGAGAGAGAGAGAGAGAGAGAGAGAGGAAATTGGTGGGGGAGAAGTGAGAGACACTTCGATATCTGGGGGGGGAGAAAGAGCATCTTATAGCTAGAAGGTCCCCAGGCAATGCCCGCTCGTCCTTCTGTTAAGGATAAAGTAAGAGTGAAGGCGTTAGTGTGATGATTGGCATAAAAGACGGAATTTTGAAATTTTGTATTAGAGAAGGAGAATCATAGTACGTCTGATTAATATTTAAGAATTCAGTCCGTACCGCGAAGAAAACACCACACTTCACCATTCTAGCTGTCAGCTAGTTAAGAAAAGGAACGAGAAACCCCAGTACATCCATACCGCGTGTGGGCATCTGCACTGACCGAGACCGTTCCCTAGAACCCAAAAGGTCAATAAAACCGTTTGTGTTAACTATTAAATTATTTACAAATATTGATTTACTAGTTGCAACTTTCACTTTATCACAAGCACATGAACTCTGAAGCCGATTAATGAGACAGAACAGAACGGCGAAATTCGAAACTTGTCTACAGCAACAAATGTTTTCCATAAAGCAAAAATAAGAACGATAGTCTGTCACATAGAATTCTCATAGACGCACAGAACGCTTGGTTTGACCTAGATCATTTTCTCACTTCCTCCTTGTTTCTGGTTACAGGAGTTCTGGAAGAACCAATCAATGAAAGTGACAACGAAGCAACACAGAAGGCGAAAAGGTTCTATAACTCATGTATCAACATATGTAAGTACAAAATGTGTCGATGTGTTCAAACACAGAAACCAACATGGACGTATTTACTTCTATTGTATCCATATAGAATTATCAACGACGAGAAGATGCAAAATTTCCATTCAACAACGTCTAGGTCTTAAAATGGCATTAAAACACCTCAGTCACTTCATTACGGCGAGACACGGTCAACAATGAAACTTTCAACACGTGACTTCATATAATTCTACAACAATGGGATCAAAATAATAAAGAAATGCAAAAAAAAAAAATAATATTCTTCACAGAGTTCAATTATAAATTCTTTTCATGAAACTAAAACAAACGAAATTAACATTGAGATGGTTGCCTTCTAAATTAGTGCCGTACAGTCCGGCAGAATGTAGCGCGTATATCGGATATACCAAATTTCATCAATTTCATTTCATTGTCCTCGGATATCTTATTATTTTGGCTGACATCTGCGTATTGACGCTGTGTCCAGCTGTAGCCGCGATACATCACGGATATGAAGCATGCGGATGGACAAAATGGTTCACTTCGTCCAAAGAAATTACAAAACAAAACAATGTCTAAATCCGCAATCACATGAACTAAGCTGTTTTCTAACGTTATCAGCACTGGACGTTAACAGGCGATATTCTTACGTTCTTAAACACAAATTTACTTCTGGAGGGATAATGATCATCGTCTTGTTAAAGGCTCCCAGGCTTTGCCCGCTCGTCGTTCTTATAATGGCAGAATGGGAGTGAGAAAGTTAGACACTGCACACACGAGCGGATTGAGACGCAGTGGATTTTCTGCCGCATTCATGGAACGCACTGTCAGCGTCATGTCATACTTACGACAATATCAGTCCGCGGGTTTACCTAATAGAGGCCTTTTAAGTTTTCAAGGTCATTCGAAACTCATTTTTTCAAACGCATTTTTCTGCCGATCTGCAAGAATCTGAGTGACCATGTTTATGTCCGTTTGAATTCACGCACATGTCAGCGTCATGTCATAGTCTCGACAATATCAGTCCGCGGGTTTACCGAATAGAGGTCTTTTAAGTTTTCAAGGAAATTCGAAACTCATTTTTTCAAACGCATTTTTCTGCCGATCTGCAAGAATCTGAGTGACCATGTTTATGTCCGTTTGAATTCACGCACATGTCAGCGTCATGTCATAGTCTCGACAATATCAGTCCGCGGGTTTACCGAATAGAGGCCTTTTAAGTTTTCAAGGTCATTCGAAACTCATTTTTTCAAACGCATTTTTCTGCCGATCTGCAGGAATCTGAGTGACCATATTTACGTCCGTTTGAGGTCACGCACATGTCAGCGTCATGTCAAAGTCTCGACAATATCAGTCCGCGGGTTTACCGAATAGAAGCCTTTTAAGTTTTCAAGGAAATTCGAAACTCATTTTTTCAAACGCATTTTTCTGCCGATCTGCAGGAATCTGAGTGACCATATTTATGTCCGTTTGAAGTCACGCACATGTCAGCGTCATGTCAAAGTCTCGACAATATCAGTCCGCGGGTTTACCGAATAGAGGCCTTTTAAGTTTTCAAGGTCATTCGAAACTCATTTTTTCAAACGCATTTTTCTGCCGATCTGCAGGAACCTGAATGACCATATTCATGTCAGTTTGAGGTCATGGATAGGTTAATGTCACCTCAAGATCACGACAAGATCAGTCCATGGTTTTGAGTAATATAGGACTTTAAATTTTCAAAGCTCACTTCAAGAACATTTTTTCTCACGCTTATATCTACCTAACTGTATTAATCTGTGTAACCATACTCATGTTACTTTGAAGCCATTTAGAGCTTGCGCGCATGTGCTGTAGTTTTACCGCTGCGGCAGAAAACCCGCTAGTGCGCGCTACCCCTTATAGGCATAGAAGCTTGAAACACAGAAATTGTGATTTACATAATTTATGGTGAAATGATAATTTACAAATTTAAGCGAATCGAGAGAGAGAGAGAGAAAGAGGAAATTGGTGGGGGAGAAGTGAGAGACACTTCGATATCTGGGGGGGAGAAAGAGCATCTTATAGCTAGAAGGTCCCCAGGCAATGCCCGCTCGTCCTTTTGGTAAGGATAAAGTAAGAGTGAAGGCGTTAGTGTGATGATTGGCATAAAAGAAGGAATTTTGAAATTTTGTATTAGGGAAAGCTGAGGCTATTAATTTGGAAGTTTAGGACATAATTTAGAAGTTCCTACTGAGGGGGGGGGGGGGGGAAA
>NW_019060576.1:124545-178317 GCF_000696155.1 Zootermopsis nevadensis | reverse complement strand
GCCAAGGTATTTGGCTTCATTTACCCGGGGGATGGTTGCTCCAAAGATCTTCAGGGGAGGTACTTCGCTGCGGAGGTGCGACAGCCGTTTAGAGAATAATGTCACCGCGCATTTATGAACGTTAATCTTAATCCTCCATTTTTCAAACCAAGGCTCGAAAGTTGTAATGGCTTTATTCAGTTTAAATGCCGCCAACTGTACGCTGCCTGATCGAGCAGTGACGCTCGTATCATCAGCGTAAATCGAGACGGCCACATTATTATCATTTTCTATGATTGGTAAATCATTTATATAAATATTAAATAAAACTGGCCCTAACAGGCTGCCTTGGGGGACTCCTGCCTGAATGGGTCGCCGTGTGGATTCCGAATTTCCATGGACAACCGTGAAGACTCTGTTATTTAGGTAGTTGTATATAATGTGGACAAAATGTGCGGGAATTCCGGCCCTGATGAGTTTAGAAATGAGTCCGGTTGTCCACACCTTGTCGAAAGCTCTTTCTATGTCCAAAAAGAGGGCTAGTGTTGTTTTGTTGTTATTGAATCCCAGGGTAATGCGTTCAATGAGGCGTGTCAGCGCGTGAGTGGTTGAGTGACCTTTTTTAAATCCATATTGCTCCTCCCGTATTAAGTTTAATTCTTTTAGCTGTGCATTTAAGCGTTTCAAGATTATTTTTTCTAATACTTTGGCTAGCGAATTTAGGAGGCTGATGGGCCTGTAATTAAGTGGCGAGGACTGATCCTTGTCCGGCTTGGGAAGCATGATTATTTTAGCAACCTTCCACTGAGACGGGAAGTAGTTGTTTGCTATTGAGGCGTTGAAAAGCGTGGCTATGAATTTGAGGGCTGGTGGGGGCAAGTTCCTCAGAACGGTATTCTGTATGCCATCGGGACCAGCTGCTTTGCGCGATTTGAGATGGCGAATTATCCAGCCTAATTCTTTGTAGTTTGTTTTTCTTATCGACGGGGTGGGGGGTTGGATTAGAATATCCCTGACAGTGTGCTCGGTCCGTTGAGTGAAATCACGGTCTAAGTCCGTGTTAGTCGTAAAAATGTCCTGTAGCGTGTCGGCAAAGAGGTTCACCTTTTCGTCCTGTGTGACGGCGGATCTACCGTTAAATTTCAAGGGGGGTATGCAGGTGGTGCTATTTGTTAAACTTTTCGTAATTCGCCAAATATCGCCGTTATTACTGGTGTCTAGCCCTTGCAGCGTATGTTGCCAGGTGTCGTTTAGCTGATTTTTTATGGCCGCGTCTATTTGTTGTTTTAGGGCGTTTATGCGGGGGCGAAGGGCGACGTTGTGCGTCCTTTGCCACGTGGTTCGCAATTTATTGCGTTCCTGGATTAGCAGTCGTGTCGACAGTGTTATAGCTCCTGATGAATTCAGTTCCTACCTCAAAGAGAACATACCCGTCTCCATGACAACGATCAATTGGTTTATGTTATGTAGGGGAATAATCGCTGTTTATTCTGAGAATAGATAAGAAACACACAAATACACTCTGTGGGCGAAATGCAGAGTTATCGAATGTTAAAGCAGAAGGTATATACAGTTAGCATTGCACTTTAAAGGGCTAATGGACGGGTAAATTTTGGGTTAGACCTACTCAAAAATTGATTGATAGCTGTGTAGTTGTAATGTGTTTACTATGGACATTTTCATATCGAACTTCTTGTTCAGAAATTTGAGCCATGTTTGCGAACAGCAGTGACGTATGCTCTCTGTCCGGCTAGACCATCAATCTCTCAAATATTAATGTTTTAAGCAGCATTAAGAAACAAGAATATTCTCTCGCTACTAACAACGGACGTACGAAGTCACAGAATCAGGGGAAAAGTGGGGGGGGGGGAAAGCGGAAAAAAGAGAAGTGGTTGGGATAAAAGATTTTAGTCCCTCAGCTAGTTAGGAAATCCCTTACCCTTTAATGGAACCCGAAGGTACATTACCGTCTTCAAACGAACCCAACGCTGGTCCCGATGCAAAAGAATGCAGTGCACACCCTCCCATCCGATTTCTCTAAGATTCACTTTAATATTATCCCAGAACCTACCCCTAGCTCTTCCCTCAAGACTTTCCAGCACAAACTTTATATTCATTTGTTTCTCTTCGCCTCTTTCTGCTACAAAAGTTTACTCTGGAGGGCGAAGGTACGACGTCTTCGCGGACATACGATAACGCCCCGTTCCTCCCTCCTGCCCTGTTGTACGAACTTCGACGTTCCTAGTTGAAGACAGACGTCGTGACCTCGTCCTCTTCCTGTCTTTCTTGCAGCCCAGATCAGGAAGCTGGGGGACACTCCTCTGAGAGAGGTCCTGGCGTCCTTGGGAGGTTGGCCGGTCACTCAGCCCAACTGGACGCCCCCAGAATTCTCCGTCGAGACGTTACTAGGTCGTCTGAGAGGTCAATACAACGAGGGAGTGCTCGTCGAGCAGTGGGTCGGCCCTGACGACAAGAATTCGTCAGTGAACATCCTCCAGGTGCGGACAAAGTAAGAAGAAGACACGGAGCTTCACGTGTGTTACTTCCTGTTCCCTCCCGATATTTCGCCACTCGTCCGTCTCCCATATCTTCCGTCCAGACGCCGCTTTCCCCTGAGAATAAACCTCTCTCACTTTGGTCCAAAACAGTTTACGTTATTTCTTTGTTACAACGAGTTTAACGGCGACGTGAGGCAATGAAGTGATATCGGGAAGGAGGCAAGGGATAAAGATACGAAAGAAATCGTTCCCCGTTGAATTTCAACGGGTATGTCCCACTAGTATGAGTGATGCCTACGGCTGTTTCAGCTGGACCAGATGCAGCTGGCTCTACCCAGCAGGGACTACTATCTCAAAGCCGACTCCGAGGGCGATATGAAGGCTTATCACCGCTACATGACCGAGGTGGCGAAGCTCCTGGGGGCGAACGGCACTCAGGCGGCCGACGAGCTCCTGCAAGTGATCCTCTTCGAGAAGGAACTCGCCAATGTGAGTGAGCGAAGGCTCGGGGATTCATGGTATCAGACTGGGTGACGAATTGTCGAACGTCGTGAGACTTCTGGTTCTCACGTAGGCGAGGATGACGACGACAGTCTTCTGGGACGTTGCCCCGTGTAAGTCTCGTGGAAATTGACTGACTAGTCGCCCTGATGATGGACGCAGAAATCACCTCCGAAACGTCGGTCAATTTCTACGAGACTTACACGACGAAACATCCCATAAGACGTTCATCGTCATGCGAGTCGGTAGGTAAGTTTTTTTTAAATGGAATTTAGAAAGTCCATGTACTTGGGGTCGTCTGATTCATGTTCAGTTCATGCAACGATACGTTGATCAGTTAGTTCTCAGGCTCTGAACAGGCGAACTGACGGATCAACGTGTAAGTCAGCTCGTGGGTGCTGGAGCTAGGTGACGTTGGTTTCCTTAGTTTCGTAGGTGAATTTAAGTTGAGAGATGAAATATTCCATGGCTTCTTACTGTGTACAACCGGATGTACAGGCTTCGCTTCCGGAAGCAGATCGTCATGACACTAGTGCCATCTACAGGAAGTTGAGTCTGGCGCAGCTTCAGCGGGAAGTGCCGCAGCTGAACTGGCTGGAATACTTGTCGGCGTTCCTGGACGCGGACATTGACCACAGCGAGCCTGTAGTCAGCTATGCTATGCCGTACTTCATCGAGATGGGACGCATCATCCAGAAGACAGACCGCAGGTTACGATCAGCAGTTATTATTATTATTATTATTATTACTTTTTATTATTTTAATATTATTATTATTATCATCATCATCATCATCATCACTACTGCTACAGAATCTTCGAAAACGTGAAAAAAGTTAAAGCATTCCAGAACGTCAGCAAAGACTCGAAAACAGTAACAAGGTCAGAAGACTTTTAAAATCTGTTAATGCTTCCCAGCAATTAGTTGAGAATATTCTGCTTTCCCATTTCCTGTTTGAAACTACAATTTTACGTCGTCCTATATGAGATACGAGGTCATCTAATCTGTAAAAATTCGGACTGACCATATACAAAACGCATGGACAGATGACATGTGCGTAAAACTTTCGGTTAAAAAACCTTACGTAAAGAGTTCAATCGAAAATCCTAGGTGTAGATGGGGGACAAGACCAATTTGGGTCTTACGGAAACAAAGTTCGAGCATGTGGATTGGACGGTAATAAACATTCGTCTATCGACTCTTCAAGGACTCTGTTCCGTGGAGTATGATACCAACATTCGTAAGTGACGACTTGTTTGTTTGTGTGTCTTGTCGTATTCATCAAATATTTCGCTCTGAAACACCGAACACTTTGTCCCTCGCAATCCCATTGTCTGGATGAGGAATGTCAGGCCAATATTTGATGAAAACGAAACATAAATGGGTGTTATGCTACAGGGTGATTCACAACTACGTGCTGTGGCGACTTGTGATGACCATCATGCCTCATATGATAGACGAGTATCAGCAGAAACGCGTCGAGTTCAGGAAGATTTTGCTGGGGATTCTCAGCGAGAGAAACCGCTGGAGCCAGTGCGTCGAATGGACGAATAAGAAACTCGGGATGGCGGTCGGGGCCCTCTTCATCCGGGACAACTTCAACCACGACAGCAAGGTGGGTGCACTAGCAGTTCACTTCGTAAAGAATCAGTTACCCGGCCCTAACTTTCACTACGCTGTTTACAGAAATCCACCGAAATTGCATTTAAGAATTCAGTCCGTATCGCGAAGAAAACACAACTCTTCCCCATTACAAAGATCAACTGGTTAACGCTGTTTAAGGAAATAATCGCTGTTTACAGTGAGGATCATAGGTCGTCTGAATAATATTTACGAATTCAGATCGTACCGCAAAGAAAACACAATTCTATACCATTACAAAAATCAGTTGGTTAACGCACATAAGCACATATATTAATAGTTATCACTGTGCTATAAATGGTTACCAGACACAGTCTGTCGAAACAAAAAACTTGTTCTGATGGCATTTCATGTAGTTAAGGGGGTGTGAGCCAGCAACTCCACTCTCATTTAACAACAGATAGGAGGATAATATTAAAACTGGTCTTAAGAAAATAGGGTAGCTGTGGGCTGAATTCAACTGGCTCAGGATGGGAACCGGTGGACTTCGGTTCCATAAAAATAGGGAAAGTTCTTGACTAGCTGAGCGACTATCAGATTATCAATAAGGCCCGAGAGGTAACGAGAAAACAATGTGATGTGGCAGGAGACGGCGCTCGAGATGATACACACGATCAGGGAGGCGTTCAACGAGCTACTGGCGGACAACGACTGGATGGACGACGAGACGCGCACCGTCGCGAAAGAAAAGGCCGACGCCATGAACGAGCGCATCGGCTACCCGGAGCTGCTGACGAAACCAGACGAGCTCAGCAAGGAGTACGTGATGGTGAGGCCAATTTGCAACGGCTCGAATAAGCCTTCTGTTCAATTTAAATATATCTTCTGGAAAATTCCAAAAATCTTCTGTTAAATTTACATACATATTCGGGGGAATTTCAATACCATGATAAATTTAAATGCACCTTGTAGGAAACTCAAATAACCTTCCGGTATCAAAAGTATTAGATCACGGCGATGTTGCCACATTGACACGACAGCGAAAGGGGGGGGGGTCTTTCCGGAATAGGGGGAGAGGCAGTGAAGGAAACCAGAAAGGAAAAAAAAATACAGCAACTGGCGACCTGTGACTTCAAAAGGGAACATCGCCCTATCTTCTCAATTTTGACAATTTTAACGGCATGTCCTAAGTAAGAATAATTAAAACACTTTTCCCTCCTTATAATAGTTTTCTGTATTTTGCCATACGAGTAGAACTTAGTTCTACTGTAACCCCGAGCTCACATTTTTGCACATTTCCTGTTTGCAACCGACTACTAACGAATTCCATAAGCGCATGGATTTATCACGAACTCCACTGTCTTTAACAGCTGAACGTGACTGAAGACGAGTTTCTGGCAAACATCCTGAACGTTCTGCGCTACGACGCGTATCACAACCTGCAGAACTTGCGGCAGCCCGTCAACAAGGACAAGTGGTCAACGGAGCCGGCGGTCGTCAATGCCTTCTACAACCCCAACAAGAACGACATCGGTGAGCATCGAGTCGAGATCCGTCCTCCTTGACCCACAACAATCACTGAACTCCAAAGTTCATTACCGCGCTCACAACAGCCTGCCAGTGGACCTTACCTGAGCCGAATGAATCCAATCAACGCCTTCACACCCTGTTTTTGTAACGAATAACGGCATTGTCCCAACTTATCTGTTCTATTCAGATTTATTTTTGCATCTCTCAACATTCTCATGCGTGTTACATGCCCCACCCATCTCACCTCCTTGATCTGCTCACCCTGACATTTTTCAGCGAAGATAACATATTGTGAAGCTATTTACTCTGCAGTTTATCTCCAGTTTCCTATCATCTGTTAAATTCAAGTACAGGACGTTCAAAAAGTTCATATACAGTAGACAAATATTTGCTTACATTTACATTTAAAAAAAATACTGTAAATTGCGTCCTGTATCTTGAAAGTGCTTTCTACTGTCATAAATCCGTGCTACCAACCTAGACAAAAAATAACCATGTTGCCAATCTCTGCATGTTGATGGCTTGCAACTACGTATCTGCTTTATAGAGACCTCCTAAACCACCTGTACTTAAAAAAGCCTAATTTCATGCAACATTGTAATTTGTTCACAGTTTTTCCGGCCGGAATCCTTCAGCCCCTGTTCTACAGCCAACACTTCCCTAAGTCTCTCAACTATGGTGGCATCGGCGTGGTGATTGGTCACGAGATTACGCACGGGTTTGATGATAAAGGTGAGCGAACTACGAGCGACAAGCTCTTCTTCTTACAAGTGCATTCTTTGCAGTCTTACACCCACGACTGCCGTTTATTTCCACGTATCACGGTTGCTTATCTGTTGTTGGCAGGCCTGCATTTAAACATACTTGATGTTTTCCCTGTATTTCGTCAGAGATACACTCGATTACAATGCACTTAAAACACACAACTTTCTGAGATATAAATCTTACGTACAATCATTAATCACTTATTAAAATAAGCAGTTTTTAAAGAAATTATTAAAAGCGATTATTTCCTTGAACAGCGTTGACAGACTGAGCGCTGTCCTCTGCATTTCTATGTGTTATTCAGGCACTTGCGACTTATCAACCCTGAATGTTTAGACAACTCGCTCCACAGCCATGTCGGAGAAGATGCCGCATCTACAGGCGTTTTACAAACTTTAATTGATTCTCAGTGTTAAGAGCGATCATTTCTTTAAATAGCGTTAACCAGTTGAGCTCTGTAATGGTGAAGAGTTGTTTTCTCTTCGCGGTACGGACTAATTTTTTAAATATTAATCAGACGAACTATGATTCCCACTGTAACCAGCGATTATTTCCTTAAACAGCGTTAACCAGTTGACCTTAGTAATGGTGAAGTTTAGTGTTTTCTTCGCGGTACGGACTGAACAATTAACCCTTGAACTCCGAGTGGCAATTACACGCGCCACCTGCTTTAAAGACGCTATATCAACTGCATCGCTACGCGGTATCGAAAGGGAGTGTGAAAAGCTGAGGCGGAAGGGGTCCGAGGCACATTTCTGGGCCCCTGTACCCCCTCGCCCCGACACAGGTAAGATGGCGCTCGATGTGACGACACGTTTCTGCATCTGTGACAGGGCGGCAGTTCGACAAGGACGGGAACATGATGCAGTGGTGGAACAACGCGACGGTCCGCGCGTTCAGGCATCGGGCGCAGTGCATCATCGACCAGTATTCCAAGTACAAGCTCGACGAGGTGGATCTGTACGTGAACGGGCGCATGACTCAGGGCGAGAACATTGCCGACAACGGGGGGCTGAAACAGTCCTTCAGGGTAAGCGCCTGCTCCTCCCACCACGAGGTAGTAAGCTCCTCTGAAACGTCGGTCATTCCACAAGGCAGCCGTCTTCAGTTCATTACCTATGTCACAAAAGCCCGTCCATTTCAGCTTTCCACAACCTATTTCTCGATGATTCTCTTTAATATCAACTTCCTCTCATCTGAGTCCGTTCATTCTACGTCACTCTACCATATATATTCATTTATCATTTTTAACAACGCCTTCAGTGGCCCACATCGTAGAACGTCTATTGACAGGGCGATCAATGAATAATGAATATCAAATAATATGAAAGGACGCGGTAGTGAATTAATTTTTTGTCCTGTCCCGGCCTTTTCCCTGGACGGACTGAGGAAAGCCACGAAAAACTTGTCAGGATCCCCGGTCTCAGGGGGTCAGATCTGAATCCGGGACCTCTCGGGCAAGGAGCGGGAAATCCTAACATCCCGGCAGCTCACAGACGAAATTATTTCAATTTAAATGCTTCGAACAACTTTTACTAAATCCGAACAGTGCCAAATTTCATTAAAATCCTTTCAGCCTTTCTTTTTTTCGAGTTGTTAAACGCGGACACGTGGACAGATCGGCAGAAAGGCGTCGCGAGACTAACACTCGAATTTCTGCGGCTCTTAGTTGCGAATACGCCTACAACCCAAATTATTTCACCGAACGACAATTATTTTATTTTGTTATTATTTTTAATCCAGGCTTACAAGAAGTGGGTGGAGAAGCACGGGGAGGAGCCGGGACTGCCTGGGATAAACCTCACCCACGATCAACTTTTCTTCCTCAACTACGCTCAGATCTGGTGCGGTTCTATGAGGCCAGAAGACGCTCTCACCAAAATAAGGTCATCAGTGCATTCCCCCGGTCCCATCAGAGTCCTGGGACCACTGTCCAACTCGTGGGACTTCGCGGCAGCTTTCAGCTGCCCTTCGGGGTCGCCTATGAACCCTCAGCACAAGTGTTCTGTGTGGTAAATACGAACACGAACGGAACACGTCACTAGCAAAGTTTCGCACTTGGTACAGCTTTGCAGTGTCAACTGTAACAAGTCTTATTCTAAACACAAAGTGACAAATCAGCATTTCATAGTTTTAAAAAAAATTCACCTTCATATCTTGTTTACTGATATAAACGTAACAACAGTTTGCAGATACCCATGTGAGGTACAGCGGTCGTCATGTATGGTGTGATTAATCGATAACTATCGCAGAACTTTCAAAGTGAGCTACCTCATTGCCTGGGCGACTACTAGAGGGGCACAAAGTATCGTATCGTTCACTAAAACCTGTCATATCGTCTGATTTGTCTCGAAATGACTGTTCTGAAACTCTGCTACTAAAACCAAATGCCGACACAAGTTTCTCATTCGAATGCACAACAGACGTTCAATGCGAGAAGTTACTTTACACTTTTGTGACGTGTCTTAAGTAGAATAACACACAAGTCCACAAACTCTTAATAATATATCTCGTAATAAATTAATTTAAGAAAGGATTTGCGAATACACAAGCAAAACAGATATTTGAGAGTGCAAGAACGCTGCATATCACGACAGCCTGATTTCAAAATATCTAACCAAGTATAATATTAAAAAGCATCCCGACAGAAGAACATGGGTTGAACGTGCTTAAGGTAAATTTGGATCTAAGAGAAACTTACAGCTACATAATGAAAATCTTCATTAATTAAACTCCTAATTATTAAAATGGCGCTCATTCTTAGTAATTCTTGATCTGAATCTGAGGTTCTCGAGGCGATGAGGATGTAGAAGTCGTTTTTCTGGGCTCTGGCGCCATCTAGACTTGTAAAACCAAGGGCTGGCGATGAAGGGAACTCTTGTGGGGAAACTCATGAGCGTACCTACAAGTCTACACGGCGTCAGAACCCCGACGTTCATCGATAATCATTTATTAATTTCCGGAATCCTGACGCTTATGGAATTCAAGGTGGACATTTGCCGATATGATTAAATATGTAATTCGTACGAAGGAATTTGGTGATATCGAACACGAGGCGTGGCTTAGCACGGAATGGCACAACAGAAGTGTGGCGCATGTATAATCCGTGTTTCATGATAATGCTTCATTACTAATATAAAGATAAGACAATTCCTTCAGCAAAATGGACAATGGTGATGGACCCTAAAACATACCACGTGCTTACGTACCTTCAAGAATAACAAATCAATGTGTCCATATATCAAGACACATTGGTTGGTTTCTAATGTTTGTTGTGCAGAGTTCTTGTAGCATGACATGTTGGATGATTTGAAAAGAATGTCTGAGAGATCGTGCGTGGGACATTCGTTGCTGGATCGACAAACAAGGGGCTTCTGAATTGTTCTCCCTGCCGGAAGCTGACAGCGGAAACCGATTCCAGGACTCCCCTGGGACTCTATGAGATCCGACGTTCTTGTGGGTTCTGACGCCGTGCAGATTCGCAGACAGATACTAACGTTTCGGAGAAAAATATTGTGTCCATCTTCAGGGCGGTTACCTTTCTCCGAAACGTAGGCATCTACTTACGAATCTGCACGGCAGCATAACCCACAAGAACTACGTCATCACTGTTGGACTATTTTTAATCTATGATTAATGAATAATTCATGTACAATTTTACAAACATATATTCTAATTATATGGTGATATGCATCCTCGTGCCATTGCTAATATTTTAGTTAATTCAGGACTCGCAAAGGTGGCGTTTGTGTTGTATACCTTATTGCTTATGTGGGAAATATTCCGAAGTATCAAAACACCTAATGAAATGTTATACAAGAACATTTAAGTGTAAATAAATACACACAGCCGTAAACTCTGTTTCTGAAAATAAGAATGTCCGAAAAACTCGTGAGATGTTGCCATCTCTTGCTGGCCTGACAGCGGGGGACTTAGGCGCAAAGCATCAGAGTTTCGGAAATAAGTTTCTAGTAGAAATGCCGAGGCAGAAATCACAAAGACACATTTTGTGTCTCGGTGTGAGACACTTCCTCGACACTTTTTTTTGCCCCCCCCCCCGTCAGCCAAAAATTCTACACAGACGCCGCCTGACTGGATCCTCTTCAGTGTTCTGCTGTACTTACATGTATTAAATAGCGAACTGATTCCCTTACCAACCACGCTGGGTGTAACACATTTCACATATCACAGTCTGTTCGTATGAACTAAACATAAAGATATTAACAATCGTATCTTTGTAAGTGACAATTCTAAAAGTAATTATTACTGTAGCACGTGCCTTGTCCTCCCTCCCAGTGTTTCTGAAACTAACAACAAACAAACTCCTTGATAGCAGAACCCGCAGGTCCAATACCCATCGGCCCCGCTCCTGAGCCAGCTCCATCCACTCTTCCCAGTGTTTCTACTTAAAATTAATGCAAACATCATGTCACATGCACTGCACAGAAACATCCATCAACTTCACTTAGTTTACTATTCACGTATTATAAGGCATTAAGTGTAGATAAGAATGAAATTGTAATATTGTGAAGCAATGTTAAAAACAAAATGACTTTCATCTGTTATAAACGTCAGTCCGTGAAACAGCTCACAATTATTTCTGTTTACTTATTTTAGGCCGAAGTAATTGTAATCAGACTCCAGAGTTTCAGAATCTCATATTTTAGACCAGGGGTGGCCAACCCGCGGCCCGCGGGCCGCATGTGACCCGCCTTGAACATTTTTCCGGCCCGCGAGATTCATCACACTTTTACAAAATATATTTATTTTATAATGGCCAAAGTAGTGAAAACCAATGTATTAAAAAAATACATTATTTGTGCATCCATATATTCAAAAATTATCTGTCGAAATTATGAGAAAAAATTAACTTTGATTTTAAAATAATATTCTTGCGAATATATGACAGATATTGCCTGTTTTATTCATGAGTTTACAGTTATGAGTTCGCAGAATAATTAAACTATATTCTGCGAACTCATGATGCGCGTGCATCTTGGAACATCTAATATAACAGGTTTTATGTTTCACTCTTAAGTGCCCTCAGTGACGCAGTGACCATACCTAGATACGCACAGTTGATTGTTGATAGCAGAGCAGAGCAGACTCTCAGTTTCAAGTGAAAATTTGGGGATATATAATTTTATATGTGGCCCGCGGAGTTATGATGCATTTCCAAAATGGCCGGAAAGATCATTTGGGTTGGCCACCCCTGTTTTAGACTTTTATTTTTATTCCACCACGAAGCGCACTCGGTCTGTGGATCAACCACACGGCTGTTTAAAGGGACGCGGTTGAATGAGAGTACGACTTGAAGATGGTTTCCTCAGTACCAAGAGCACAGTATTACATTACACGAATATTTTTAAATGTTAGGATCTTACAAGGAACAGCGCACATTCCAGAGGCCTGTTTATATGAATAGGACTGAAGAATTTAAAATTAAAACTGCAATAAGAATGCACAGAATACGAACTACGAGACAGTTGTTGTTGTTGATACAAGCGCCTGATTGTTTCGTCAGAAATATACGAGGGATTATGGCTAAGCTCATTCTGAAAAAAGAAATACATCTCAAATGTTAACAGCCGTTTGTTTGGCATGAGACGTCATTTGTATGTACTCCCTCAGAAAACAGAATATTCCAGAAACTGCGCTGTGAGAACACGGAGACACACAAACACAACTTGCAAGCGGTTTGTGTTTTTTCCAGTACTGACGCTAAGCGCCTCACGCATTGCGTAGATGCTGGCTGCGCAGTTACCTACGCACGAAGTGACACCTTTTGATATCGTTATCTGATACCTGGGACATTAAGAACTTTTATTTATCGAGCCACAGTCAACGTGTACAGTCATCTCAAAAACTTTATCACTCGTCTCAGCCACACTTTAAAAATCTCCGATATTCCAAGCCTTCTTTTGTTTATCTTTACATATGGTCCATCACAATGCCAGATTCTTCCAACAGCCATCTTATCAGCTGAACTGAAAATATTTGCTACTTAAAATAGAATTTAAACATGATATGAGGGTGTGGAGTGGGTTAAACTGGCTCAGGATATGATCCGGTGACCGCATTTTGTGCGTTTCATAAAAAGCAAGAATCTTTCGATCGACTGAGCGAATCTCAGCTTCGAAAACAGAACTGGATGGAGTTGATCACAGTTTTCTAAATCGACTAAGATGTGACGTCACACAAAGTTGAACCGATTTCCCACCACCAAAAACAAACAAACAAAGGCTCATTCCTTTCCTTGCCAAAGAAGGAAAGCAGGCCAAAATCACTTACAACCTAATCTAACCTAACCTAACCTAACCTAACCTCTCCCAACCACTCACACGTAATTCGACAACATTCAGTCACGTTCGATCCGTATATGTGTATGAAATGAAAGCAAGATAGTGAGATCATGTCTGCTCATCGGCATGGCTTATCTCATAGATCCTTCACGGATATCGAGGTCATTAAAACTCCTGCTGACACGCAGCTGAAATGTGACAGCAAACTTTTTTAAAAAAAATGGATCACCCTGTAACAAATCTGTAAGCGACACAACATAAGCACGCAGTTAAACTTCGTCTTTAAGCGGTGCAACACTGTTTCTGTGTTAACAGGCGATTTCCAAGAATAACACAAATTCTTTCCGTCTTGCGGTTTGTAGGCATCCACAAATGGTTTAGAGCATAAAAATACATATTTGTTATTTACAAGCCTTATCAACACAAGATAATACACCAGCAGCAAACAAAAGGAAGATTGCGAGATAACACACTTTCGCTTTCAAAACCAGAAACCAACGACCAGAATGAGGAAGTCACGGCTGGTTTATTCCAGCGCTAATTAAGAGTAACGCGTGCTAATCGCTTACGAAATTTATTAAACACGCACATTAAATAACTCTGAAATATTCCCTGCCGGCTGGTCCAGAAGTCACGGCTCAAAAAAAAATTACCTTACACCCAGCGCGAAAGACAACGATTTTTTAAACCCCCGGAAAAGTTAAACCAAACACGAGATTGGAGAGGGAACTGTCTGTACTCCAAAGTGGAGTACGTCAGCCTGCTCAGTGTCGCCGAGTGTCTCGTGTTAATACGTGTCATTAAACACATTTTCGTCGACGTGAAGGTGGCGTAGTGTCACGTGCAATGGCAGATAACAGGTCGGCGGAGCACGACGTCACGAAAATGACGACAGGGAACTACAGCTCTTAGTTCAGAGAGACTCACCGCTGGTCTCCACGCCCAGGAATAATCCTCGCTGCGTGTTCTATAGTTTTTCTTTGTGACCTCAAGATTCCAGTGCCCGAGTTCCTTCGTCGCTGCAATGTTCTGTGCTTTTACGTGCGTTCGCCTGACGTCGAACCGGTCGCGTTGTCCCACAACGGCGTTACGAGCATTAATAAATAGTTTTGTGCGGGTGTGAACGTGGACTGAGGGTGTTTTAGAAAGGGTGCCGAGGTGAATAAATAAACAAACAAACAAAAACTGTTGAAGGCTACGAAGTCATCGACAGTGACATGGACGAAACACACAGTACACTCGAGGAAATGGAAATGTATACACAATTTTGAATGGGAACCCTAAAAGAGAGAGAGACCACTTTGGAGAACAGGCGTAGATGGGAGGATAATGGAGGTGAGTTCTCATCCTCACGCTCCGTCCGTTTTAACCTCGGTACGTATTAGACAGGAGACTGTGGGGGCTACACAGCCGAACTGGACTTGGTAGCTAGGAGATTCCTAGCTGGGAGTCGAAACTCCGGTTCCCCAGCCTAGTTACAAAACTGACTGACCCGTCCTAGGTCGGTGTCAGCATTTCGTCACCTTCAACAACGAGAGTGATGACCGCGGTGTCGCATCTCTGCTGCTGACTGTTTGAATACGGCTGTCTTGTGGGATGTTGAACCGTGTGGTCTGTTAGGGCGACGAGTCATCGACCTGATGTTGGAGGCTGCAAGCACCTCCGAAACGTCGGTAGACTCCTACCAGACTACAAGGCGCACCCACCCAGAAGACAGCCGTCTTCACAGTTGATGCCCTGAGAACCTGAAACCTCACAAGATATTTGCACCGTAATAAATTAACAAGAACGCAGGTGCAAAATCAGAGGGCGTCTGGAAAGTGCGCTGAAGTGGGGCATACTTCTCCGCCATTGCTAATTTCCCCTCCAATCGCCAGTAACCGAAAAAAAATCGCGTTTTCCAGAAGTACCACAAGCCACTGAAGAAATTAATCTCCGTAGAGCTGGTTTCTCTTTCGCGTATGGCAACCGTGTTTCCAGGGTTTCACCTGAGGCTCATAAGTCACTGAAATCCAAACAGGAAATTCTCCTATCGTTTTTCGTACTTCGTTCCGTGGCCTCTTTGATTGTTAGCATTTTCAGGCCCTCGGCCTTCGCTACTGCACAGACGCCGAGTCCAAAACTTGTCTGCGATAAAGTACCGACCCATTACACAGGCAGGTTTTAAGAGCAATTAGTCATTATGCAAGACACAAATTTTGTGTCCTTCGATTAAATTTTCTGAAGAGGATGAACACTAATGAACCATCGGTTTCCATAAAATACGTGTAATTTCTCCCACTAAATGAGTGGCCATTAGCTTCTCCATGGAGATAGATTAATATCTGAATATAAAACACAATGTCCGCCATACTGAATATCCTGATGACAAGATTTAAAACGACGTCCAGTGTCATGACTCTGATGTAGAATTTCACGAAAATCTGTCAGTTGCTGTCTATAAAAACCGTAAGACACGCAGAAACCAATTAAAGCAAATAAAACAAAGAAAAAAAAATATAGTTTGGTGCCGAATATGGTGAAATGTTCGTCTGTGTTAATAAATATGACAAATGAATCAAATTTCTCTCTTCTTTGCTGTGTACGACGCCCCAGCGCCGCGCTGCAGTTGTATCAAACGCACACACAAATCGCCTCAGACCCCAGGCCAATTCCGTCACACACTCTCTCTAAACCACGACGTAGGGCAAATGTCATGGAGACGCGTTTTGTTTTCTTTGAGGAAAGAAATTTTAAATTTTTAAATATATGGATGAGATTCGGGCTTCGAAGGACAACATTGAGCAAGTGTTTCGCTCCGCTTCGCTCGACATTTAAGACCGGCTGCATCCGGCTTTACCCTAAAATTTAAGAACGAATGGATCAGCTCGCCGACGATTAACTTAGTCTTGAAGATCGCCGAAGCAGCATGCAGTCTGGTAGAAACTAATGGACGTTTCGGGACGAGTCATATTTATGACGAACTGTAGGTATCTGAATGGCCAAACTCATGTCACGCTGAGGTCACGGTAACATCAAGGTCATGTAGAGGTCACGACAAAATCAGCCCAAGGGTTTGCCGAATGAAGCCTTTTTAATTTTCAAGGTTATTTCAAGGTCATCTTCCTTTCATGCATATCTCTGAATGGCCGGACTCATGTTAAGATGAGTTCGTCGTTAGGGCTAGGTCGTGCAAAGGCAGCAGCACCTTTTGAGGGACTATATGGCAAAACGACCCAGAAGATAACGGTGATAACCTGGTATCTCACCTAACTTTATCTTATTCAAGCATCACAGCATGCATTTATCCTGTTATCAGACTCTTGCTGTACACATATAAGCAAAAAGGCAACTAACCAACATCTGGTAGCAGAATAGGAGGTTCCAATGCTGTCAATACAAAAGTTCACAACCTATCTCCCTAAGATGTGCCATAACAACTTAATGATTCCATTTTAGGAAAGAAACTGGCACACGTGAATGAATTCAGTCAGGCATCTGGATAAATGGCCTTCAGATGACACTGATATAAGCTGCCAGCCAATAATTTAACACCTGTGTGGTTAATAACCTGCTGAGCAGAAATAAAGTAAATACTGGGTACCACACAGAATGTAATACTTCAATACAAAGCCATAAAATATTAATATTAGATTTTCAGGTTTCCATGGCCTTCAGTTTCATACTAAAACTATGCATATTTTCACAGAATGGCAATATGAACTCGACGAGTGGGAATGTGCATATGGAAGGAGGTGCTGCCCCTGAAACTAGCATGTTGCTCCGGGAACGCATCAAGAGACTCATGGGCAATGGAGTCCACGCCTCGTGGAAATCATTACCAGAAGTCAAATCCAGTGGATTGCTGCGTAAGTTCACAGTCTCACATTGAAGATGACTGTTTTCTGGTGATGACAGAGGCAGTAAACTCCTCTGAATTGTCAGTCAATATCTACCAGACTACATGATGCAACACCCAAGAAGGCAGCCATCTTCAAGCATATTTCACTGGAATCGCTGTCAGATGACACTACAGTTTATAAGACAGGAGGAATCAGTTTCCAAAATCCACGTAACCTGTGGTGTTGTATCATTATACGTTGCTTAATATGAATTTTTAACATTTTTTTAAATACAATTTTTTCCACTGTCTGATATAGGCTGTATAGTTTACAAGTCCTGCAGAATTTCCTTCAAAAATTACTTATCATTTTCTTTAACGTATCACTTCAGAGATGTTGACTGAAACACAAATAGAACTGGAGGAACTGAAATTCTGCTTGATCACGTGTGAAGTTGCATACAACACTGAACTCACTGAACTTCTCAACTTGTCCAAAAGATCAGTCAGTTGGGCAGATCCCTTGCCAACATTCAACAGGCGAACAATAGCATCATCAGTAGAAAGAGGTACGCCAGCAGTTCATCGTACATTTGTACATTACAATCAGATTAAGTGTCCTCATGAGTAGATGAAATAAGCATTATAATCATAAAAATTTCAGAATGGGTTCAGGTCAGCTCCAAATTAAGCAAGACTTTCTTTTGAAAAACACATGTGATGGGAAGTGGTAAGAAACAGAACAGAAATTGTGCTTAGTTATGCTCCCTGCCATGAAATGATACGAAGAAGCAGAGGTTTTAGCTCCACACATTCTAACCTCAACAACAGACAGAAGTGAGAATCATGACCAAGTCACTTTACTCTCAGAGAAAGACCCCCAGTGCCAGAGCTGGATTCGATGAAGAGGCAAAGACAGAAATCCCCGCTCCTGCCAAGAATCAAACCCTCCTCCCACAAAAGTGACTGGGTCATTCAGTCATCATAAATTTAACATACAAACAGTAATACTGACTTCATATTAAGGGTCTTATATTTAATTCTATTTTGGTTTTATCTTCTTTCCTTTTGCAACACAACGATGAAAAAAAAATGTGCCTGACAATTAAAATTCATTAACAACTGGATGAGTGTCATTTTTGCATCAATAATTTCGTGGAATAGGGCAAGTGTGTAAATGTAGGAAGAGAGTAACTAGAAAGTACAG
Source organism: Zootermopsis nevadensis (assembly GCF_000696155.1). The sequence continues at coordinate 160,135 of NW_019060576.1, read as the reverse complement.
CACAGTGTAAAACAGATAAGATGATTTACTGACATGATGATATCAAAGTTCCCGTCAAGTTTAAACCGCCATGTATCACAGAAGTCTCCACAGTTCCTTATTATGTACGTAATACAATTATTGAGCCTCGTATCGCTATAAAATGTACAATTCTGTTCTACATTTGTTTGGTAGTAAAACGAAGCTCTGATGCATTCTTGAACGCCTTCGAGAAACAATGGAATATGAAACCAGTAGTGAACTTGACAATACTGAACAAGACATTCACAGATATGTCACTCCAGTTCCAGAATTATATCACCTACTGCACCCAACAGGAGGACCTCCGCGTAACCCTGTGCACCGCCAAGTAAGTATCACCGCGTAATTATGCCAATCTAACCTCGAAAGACTCACAAATAAAACTATCATTCAGACCTTAATTCTCAACAGAAGTACCTAAAATCATGACAGACAGATGCTTCCAAACTATATATAATCACATTTCTCTGGTGAAATGCAGTTCCAGTATAAAAAAAAAAAAAAAAAAAAACTGTGTTAAATTCATCAGATAACCAACATACACTGTATACACATACCTATATGGAGATTATATATATGTCAATAAAATAAATTATAGAATTGTTTCAAGTTTAGAGGTTTGACAATCCATTTAGGTTTTAATTTATTAATGTTACTAAATTTACTGCAGGAGAAGCAAATACGAGGTAGCAGTAGCTTCGTTCAGCAATCGGCTGAACATTGAACGTGTCATGTTACCACTTCAGCATCTCAAGTTATATCACCTACTGTTCCAAGACATCCATTCGAAGCTCACGTCTACCACTAATCGCTTAGACATCTTTCACTGCAAGAGAATATTATCAGACATAACAAAGGTCAGTATGTGGCAGCTGTTTTCAGTTCTGGTGCCAGTTGTCTAAATTTGCCGGCACTTGGCAGCTTCATTTCGAGATACCTTTCCCATTCTACATGTAAACCCCAGCTTCATGGAGTCAATAACGTTAAGAAGTACAATAATACTGGACAGAGAACGTCTAAGATTCTGGTTAATATCAATTATTGCAGCACTTCAAAGTGCATTGTAATCACTAAATAAATTACGAACAAGTAATCAAGTAGGGACTGCAAATTAATAACAAGGAATATGCCATTAAACACATATAACATTTAATAATGTATCAAATGTATTTTTGTTAAAAATAATTGTGCAATTCCTTAAATCTGTGTGTAGAGACAACAAAATACCACAGAAAATTGATTCCACAGGTTTTAAGAATATGTCTGAAGCCTGGTGTTATTATACTGTGCACTTATCAATAAAGTTGAATGCAACTCTCACTTCCCGGCTCCCAACTGGAACTGCAAGACTCACCACAAAGCACTACAATATTTCCCAATACGAGTCAAGTATTGCCTTTCATTTAGTAGTTCACGCCAGGAGCCCGGAAGTGACACTTGCGATCGACTCAGTGAGTGACCACACTGAAGTACAGTCATGCATCCCCTTCAAATTTGCTTCCAGCCAGAATTACAAAATTTTCTTTCTGTCAATCTCTTTCAGCTCTTGGACGAGTGCTACAAAGCTCTTAGAACACTGCACGGTTCAAAATACATTAAAGAAATAGACAGGATAGTAGATGAAAGTCTGCACAGCTTTGAATCAGAGCCAGCACAAAGCAACGTCCCAAAACATCAAGAAAACATTGTGACAGATGCCGCTACATTTCGCAGTAAACAGTCAAGTGTTTCAGTACATGATACAGATTCAAAGTGTTCAGAATTATGTACAGTGCAAGAAGTGAATCAAAACAGGTTCTCAACAGTGAGAGAACGATGCAAGTTCTTCGATCTTAAAAGTGTAGAAAGCTATAGCAAAGACACCGTGAAACGTAAAGATAACGTGACTTTCAAGAGACAGAAACCCCTCCAAGATTGTAAAAGGAAAGTGACTGACACTCCTCTCAATCTCAGATCTAGTCAAATTATCAGTGAAAGGCGTACAGTATTTGAAGTAGGAGAAGCAAATATTCTTTGTAAAAGAAACAGTTATCCTACGAAGTCAAAAATTCCGGTCTCTGAGTTTACAAATATTATTCCAAATACCACAGTGAAAGACAGAGAAACAAGTTCCTCTCCCTATCAAACATATTATAGGTCAATTGAAAATGAGAGGAGCAAGAAACATACAGCCAGGCTGCAAAACAAACTTGACATTTCAATCTCCTGTAACGTCTCCAAACTCTCAGGTGTCTCATCTGTAAACAGTATAATGTCTAGTCATTTGTGTACACATAACTTTTCCAGAAATCTAACAACATCAGGAACTGAACTGTCTTGTGCCAAAGACGCCATTGGAGAGTCCTCAATACGTGACAAGCAGAAAGTGGGAAATTTTAATATTTCTAACAATCTTCAGTCATCTACTATGGAAGAGCACATTCTTCCTTCATCAGTGTTACAAGATAATGGCTGCCAGAAACAATCTGAATCAAATGTGTCTATTTCCACAACTCTCCTTCCACTTACAGTAAAGTGCACAACAGATAAGGCTCACACTTTGGATGAACTCAGTACAAATGGATTCCACACAGGAAGTGAAACATCCACATACGAAGTACAAAAAGAAATTCAGCAGCATGCCCCTCCAAATGAAGAAGAAAAGTGTTCTGATCACATTCCTTTTGACAGCAAGCAAGTTTATGAACATGTCAGACAATCAAGTGATATGCTAAGTTCCATGACCAAAGAAATTTCACACAATGAAGAAGTTGCAGGAAAGGAGTCTTATAATATTGAAGAACCACAAAAGCCTGAACAACAAATTTTTATCAGTTCGTATTACCTTGGTTATCCAAATACAACATGCAACCCACAGCTTCTTTTACAGAAAGAATGTGTTAAAATATATGAAATATACAATGACTGTAAGCCAATGAACGAATCATTAAACGCAGAAGAAAGTGGTGAAAGCATAACAGAATATGACAAGGGAATCAATACGGATTCAGGAATCTGTGAAAATGTGTATGAAGAATGCGATCCATGTCTGTGGAAGTACAATGTGAATATTTCAGACAGCGGTGTACTTCGACACTACAAAAACGTCCCATTGTACCAGGCATACAATTTTGGAACAGTAAGTCTTGAACTTTTTCTACTCTTATTCATCATTATGCATACAGCAGTTCTGCTATGTGCAAAAGTTCCCTGTGTGTTGCTTACAAAACTGTTCCATCGCGCGAACAGTACGCCATAATATCAGTCTTTGGTTTGATAAAAGCAGACAGATTGCTTGCCTTTGACAAACAACAGCATCTAATCCTAATGCACCTTAATAGGCAAAGCAATGATGATTATGATATGTAATTCTGTCTGTCCTGCTGTCACTTCATCCATCTTAAATCCCAATATTCTTCTCAGCACCCAGTTCCCAAACACCATCAATCTTTGTTCTTTCATTAAGGGCGAAAGATGAAGTTTCACACCCATACAAAGCAACATGTAAAATTATAGTTTTGTATATTCTAATATTTCTGTTTTTAGATAAAAGACGGGGAGACAAAATATTCCGATCTGCATGGTAGCAAGCATTTCTTGAATTTAATCTGCTCTTAATTTTTCCATAAATGTAACTTTGATTTTTAATCATTGTCTCCAAATATTTACAATCTGACGTATTTTAAAATAATTTTATAGCCATAATTATATTATGATCTTGCCCTGAACTCTTTGTACAAGGTCAGCTGCAACTAGGTCACAAATAACAAAGCTCATCTGTAACTTTACTTTTATAACTTGACCGCCGATGGTGAGAGGAAGGGACTGTTCTCAAAGCTTATTGGTTAATCTGATAAGAGAGCTCATTAATATTTTTTTCTACTTAAGGTAAAACATTCAAACGCTAAAGTAGAAGAAAACATCTACACAGAAACAGAACACATATACGAGGAAATTAATTTTTGCCTGAAACCCAAAACACAACGCAACGAAACAGAAGTTTCAGTTGCCGACATGGAAATGAAAAGACCTTCTGGCAGCAGTCAACGTGGGCTCTGGGTTGATATCAAAGAAGTTATCGACTCTGGTTTGCTAGGTGAGTGAATATATCTCCAGCGTTACTGCTGGATTATATACAGTGGGCTCATTTTCTTCTAAATTCACGTCTGTCTTGTTACACTAGCATGAAATTGCAGGCTAATTTGACACCACAACTGTTCATACACTTTTCTGATCAAGAGTTTTAAATAGACAATGATGGTTTGAAAACGAATTTGAGTAAAGTTTAGCTTCTCTTCGTAAATTTCAAAGACGATCATTTGATTTTCTGCGGCACGAGGTTCCCAAGGCAGAAAATATATTGATCGTGGTCTTGGCTGCGATGCCATGTAGTCTTGTAAGTGGTTACCAATGATACAAAGGAACATTCTCCTTCCATCTTCATTTTCTTACTTGTACCATGAAGATGAAGTCTGCGTGTTCTTCTGAAACATTTATAACTGTTTACATGACTACAAAGTATCACACTGAAGAAGATGTGATTACCCCTCCTTCTTCGTCACATTTTCTTGACCTCTGACTGTGAATTCTGGTTTACAGACAAGTTGGATGCCAACCAGATAGCTCTACATGAAGCAAAGTATGAGATAATCACATCTGAAGCATCGTACTATAAGTCTCTTCTCATCCTAGACACTGTGTTCATAACAAGCAAGGAACTTACGGACAGATCAGTCTTACCAGAGAAAGACTATAATACTATATTCTCAAGCATTAAAAAAGGTTTGTTGTTCCGCATAAATAGTAGGTTGAAGTATGCATATCTGCAGAATTATTAATTTTATCTTTGCACAGACATAGGTGCCACCAATGATCGCTCTGTCCTAACAGTAAGCCGTCAGCAGTGCAGTTGGTTGGCTCTGTTTAGATTTGACATATTTCAACTGATACAGTGGGCTTACATGTAAGTCTACAGATTGTATTCTTCAACAGTTTTCCGTATGCAAGCCAAAACCTCATAAATTATGGTTTCAACCCAAAGACGTAATTCACTCTTTCATATGCCTGAATGTTAAGGTTTTCCTCCTCCGGACAACATCAAGTGAGGAGATCACTTGCACGATCTAGATATAGATGGATGAATGACTTTAAAACATATCTTAAAACTGGGATGTGAATATGTGAATTGGATTAGTTCAGAATATGGTTCAATAGTGACCTTTCGTGATGGTAAAGAACATCTTTGATCCATAACATTTCCTTGCTAGATTATTAACAAGTATTCAAAGAGAACCCTGCCCCTTGGTGTTACATTTCCCTTGCATAGAAAGAGCACTCACCAAAATGAGGTCCTCACATGCTGATGGTAGCACACATCACACAATTTTCCCCATGACTTGAAGAACAGTTGTATGTCTCAGCCTTCCACAGACTGAAATTCCATAAAATTACGATATTACTTGTTAAAATAAGAAAGATTTTGCCAGCATCATAGAATATATGTGATGGGCAATTTGCAATTTTTAATCAACTTAAAAATCTAGATGTCTTATGGAATGTTGCACCACGTTAAAAGCCAGAAGACCAACACAGTTACATAAATGTTCTTTCCTTTTCGGTTTACTGTCATCCTACCACATATCTAGATTTTTTATTTGCTTTCTAATAAGTTGACTTTTTCTGTTTAATTCCCGCAGTGAAGCAATGCTCAAAGAAATTTCTGGAAGTTCTTTTACGTGGCTGGCAGGAAGATCTGAAACTAGGCTACCTGTGTCAAACAATTACCAAATTTGTTTACCTTGGTTATTTCCAAGACTATGTCAACTGCTGCGCTAGTCAGATATACATACATGAAACACTGCAACATCTCAAGTGAGTGTATTTCTGTCGCAACATAATTATTTTACAAGTAATGTATATTTTTATTCCAATGACTTACTATGCTATCACAGGGATGGAATTCTTTTGGATACTACATTCGTGCGAGTTATTGGTTGCACTTGTAACTAAAAATTTTACTAAATGATTTCACTGACAGCAAAGACATGGCATGTGATGCAATTTTATACTTCTGGCTTCCATCTGAGCTGTGACAAAGAATTTAATCTTGATCGAAGGTCTACAACCTAGGCATAATTATGTTGGCATTAAAAAAATCTAAACTGAACACTAATTCACAAGAACAATTTGCTAAATTGCAGGTAACATGAAATAAAGGCTGTAAAATAACAATCTTGACTTACAGTCATTTACCCTGGCACTGGTAAATTATAGAGTTACAATGATGAGCAAATGGGTTACTAAGGCAGACAAATGAATTGCATGCATCTGCTTACAGGTTAACAAACCCCAAATTTTCTAGCGCACTGTCAAAGTTACAAGCAGACCCCGTCTGTCAGATGTTCTTACTAGAGACATTCCTTATTCTGCCAATGCAGAGAGTGACAAGACTACCACTATTGGTGGAGGCAATACTCAGACGTCTTTCTTCGGATCACATCGAGCACAGCGTCTGGTCCAAAGTACTCATTCAGTTTCAGAAGGTAAGGAATATTACACACATATACACCTGCTGCATGCTTTGAGGAACAGTGATTTGCACTCCTGGCTTTTCTCCAGGCAGTCTCTTGCTCAGATCACACATAAACATCAGAACAAGAAAAAATGTGAACGGAAGCCACAGCTGAGGGCCTGCAAAAGTTCTCAACTCGAAGGCAGGAGTCAGTTTTCTCAAATTTTGAAGTAAAACCCGGTGCAAACATTGTTAGATGCCAATTCTGACAAAATTGTTTCACTCTAAAATTTGTATGTGTGCGAACAAGTGAATAATGAATGAGTGAATTAATTAACTGATTAATCTACATAATATAAATAAAAATATTAACATGTCAAGATTTATGTACTGGAACTCTATTCATTAGCAGAGTTCAGTGTAATAAGAATCTGTAGTCTATTCTGTTCACTTACTGTATACATCACTTATGCCCGTGTTCTTGTTTTAAAAGATCGTAAAAGATTGTAACGAAGCTGCCGGCAGAGCCCAAACACTGGCAACAAATGACAGTACTCTTCATGTGCAGCCAAATAATACGGTGAGAAGATCAATTTATTAATACTGAGCAAAACAAGCTTAATTGTAAACTAATATTTTTGTGTTTCCCCCAGGAAGAATGAAGAATGTGGGACTTGGCTCTTTTATTAATGGTAACAAGTTTTCACAAGGATTATTTAAAAGTTAAATTGTCTAGATAGTAAAGCACTGTACATCATGGCTGAGTGGTTACCAATCCAGTTCTGTACGCATTTGGAAGCCAATTTTACTGGTAGGTTTTTGTGGTTTTCCTCAGCCCCTTGAGGCAAAAGCTGGGATAGTACCTTAAATTAGACCACGACCTCATTAAGGCCACAGCCATCTGCATCATTTCAAACTCACTATTCACTAATCATCCTATTGTTTGACACTACACAATCTAAGCAACTGTAAGCGTTGTTAAATAAATAAAACAGACACAAATACTTATGATTTCATGGGGCATGCTCATCGCAATCTAACATAAGCAGTTTGAGGAAAATACAAAAATAATTCATTCCAACACACACATGATTAAATTGATTTAAAAATGGTTTAAATATTAATTTGTCTGTTTTCAACAATGGTTGATATTTAACTTAAAAAATAATATTTTGTGTGCCTGTGCATTTACATGGGTACACATACATATGTGCACATGTACGTATTTGAATGTGTAATGGGATTTTTGTCTTCACCATTACGACCAAAACAGTTCTGGGGCCCACTCAGCATCCTCTGCAGTGCACACCAGAGCAAAGGAATAGTTCTGCCCTTTACTTGTCAGTGCAGTTTAAAGCTTCTCTTTCAGATATTTTGTTATGCATGCGGACAGCTAAATCATAAATAATTAGTACACTAATATTTTTTTTCATTTTCCAGACACAAACTCTGAACAGGAAGCAACTATCTCAAGAGAAGAAAAAACAGCCAGCCATTTGGAACATATTTGGAATAAGGAGACAGAAAATAATTTGATGCTTAATTATGAATATATGTGAGAATATAATTATGAACAAAGATAAAAACATTCATTTATGCAGAAAGACACCTATCTTCATATTAAAAATGGAATTAATTCACTTGGTTATTTATCATTCATTCATTCTGAAGATAATGTAAAAAACAGACCAGATCCTCCCTCTACACTTTCATTTATTTAGGGTTTATTGAACAAACTTGTCAGAGAATCTAAATACATAGCATCATTATTTGATAATAATAAACTGGAAAAGATATGAATGGAAGTGGTGGTGGTCTAATTTAAGGTATTATTCTGGTATATGCGTCTAGAATCTGTGGCAAACCAGGAGAACTAGAAATCTAAACCTGGGACCTCTGAAATACTAGGCAGAAGTGGAAACTCTTGACTCTATTTACTTTCAGGAGCAGTTTATTCGTTTGATTACTTCCAAAGGCAGTTTAAAAATTATTTGATATAACTAACTAACTAACTAGATGGCTTACCGAACCCGAAGGTTCATCACCGAATTAACCAAAGCCCTCCACCCGACCCTGTCCTGGGCCAACAAAATCCAGTCTCCTTCAACTCCTATTTCCCATAGATCCCGCCTGATATTATCCTCCCATCTACATCTAGGTCTCCCCAGCGGTCTCTTCACCTCAGGCTTCCCAACCAATACCCGGTGCAACCTCTTGTCCCATCCATGCGTGCTGCATGCTCCGCCCATCTCATTCTTCTCGACTTAATCAATATATAACAAAAAATGCAATCTAAGCCTCATTTTGAATCCAGGATAAGACAGACATAATAACCCATTATATTGCGCTATTTGACATAACTATAATACTTACTATATAATTAGCTCAGAATAAGATTACACAAATAACAAAAATAAGTCATTCAAAAACCACCTTTCAAATTACTAAATCTAAATGAAGATCATCGAACACTGCTCACCACAGATTACACATTATACATAATACCAACATATAAATCTGTTACTAGGTATTTTAAGTTGGCAACGAATATGTCGCATGACGTTCCGCATTTGTTCTACCCGCAGCGGTATAGCCATTTACAAGAGCTCAGTCGGTAACAACACTAACTACAATTCAATTGGTTCAACTAACACCTTCCACTTTCCATTCATAACACAGCCACAATGATTTAACAAGTCTGGGATATTTGCCTTGTATTCTGAAAAAAACTGTCCGACGTCTTAAAGGTGATTACTGCATCTGTCATCAACGTAATGCTCAGGATATATCAAAGAAACAAGCAACATAATGAAAACACTGCTTTTGCACTCAGGTCATTGTTGTGGACTTTTTTTAAAAAAAACTATAATTATTACTTTTCCATTTATTGTAATATTATGTCAATCAGAGCCACACCGCTGTATGCCAAATCTCATACTTTGAATTTTAAATTAACTAGGCCCCCAAATGAAAAACTGAGCTAAGCAGAGAGCCTGAAAGGTATTGTACTGCAGGGACCACTGTTCAAGAAGTGGAAAAAGCTTATTTGTTGACTTTAAACTGAATCTTACTAGGAAGAAATGTCAAGTTGTCATGGCTGAAAGACAGAAGTGTTGAGAGGCAAATTCCTGTAATGAAAACGTAAAATTTTACACAGTCCTGCACCCAGACTATGCATGCAAGTGCCCATGTTGGAACATAGTCCAGCAGAAAAAGAAGTAGGGCGTAAGGGATAAGGTTGATGAAATTTTTCAAACTTAATTTGCTAGCCCCACTATGCTACGCAGAGAAGTCACTTTGAAAAAACATAATGAGCAGTCTTGAACCATGGAATCCTACATCACTTGTTGCCTTATGTATTCTAGTACAGTATACAAAATTCAGCTATTAAACACTGATTAAGAGGAGCTCCATATGCTTCCTTATAACTGTGAAATCACGCACAAACATTTTCAATGAAAAAATAAGTTTTCTGTTTAGTCAGGGTTAATTATTAATAAATTATATTATGCATTCTTTTCATTTATTAGGCACATATTCATTTTATTCTGACCATATTTATTTATAACAAGCTTGTTACTTTGTCTAGTTGTAAGGAGAATCAAGATGCTGAGTCGCTAGCTCACAAACATTACAGAGCATTACAGATTAGCCTTTGAAAAAAAAAATACAGTATGTCTTAAGCTAAATATTAATGTCCAAAATATAATAATTATGTTTATGACGATTCGTCCTTTCTCAAAACAAAATTAGTTGTTTTTGAAGCATATCAGTTCTGTATGTAGCTATTTGACAATGTGAACAAACTATTGTTTAACCCTTCAGTGCAGGGGTATGTACTCTTTACGCCCAAAATTTCCATCTCAAAATTGAAAAATATTCATGACATCCTTCAAATATAAATAGTTTTCTTGGTAGAAACATGGTTCCTGTACCACGTTAAAAATTTACAGTACAAGTTATTCAACACCAAAGTTCTGTCTCTTTAAAATTATTGTAGCTCTAACAGCGTTGAAATCTCATTCGTAAAAATACTCCTAATTATTATGTTACATATTTGCAAAGTCAGTTCTTTTACATTTGATTTTTACATATCTTAACGTCTTTGTTCCTAGACCAGAGAAAACTGGACCACAAAGCGCATTTACAGAAATTTAAATGCGCATTGGACTGATAGACGTATGGCAACTGAGATGTCGTCCATTCTCCATCACATTTATAAAAGTGACATTTTTATCACATCACACTCGTCTACAGTTTCGGTATCCACGGTTCATCACCGCCTTCTTCAGCAAGCTGCCACGTAGTCAATTTATTCTTTCCCTCCCTTTAGAGCTGCATAATCACAACGCTTCATCTCCAGGTTCGTAATGACCATTACGGTTCAGCGGCTGTTTTTCCGGCGCGCTACTGGGCCTGTTCCTCTTGAAGAAACCACACTGTAAAATAAAAGCAAATAAGTGTTTAGATAAGATTTTATAATTTATTTCACTGAACCTATTTTTAAAGCGATGTGTCACGATAACGCACAAGTACCCAATATACTTATAGCATCTTCCCCCCACCCCCCACTGGAGTCTTGACTTATCAAAATAGGTTGCTCTTAATTAAGAAATTATAACGAGATAGATTCTGACCTTCCACAGTAAGAATATGAGTAACAGTAGAATGACAGCACCAGCACAAGCAGACAGAACCACAATCCAAAGGGGCACAATCTCTGGTTTCAGTGGTGCATCCGTGGGCACCACTTCAGTGATGACCTCTTCTGTGCGCAGACTGACTTGATCGGGTGCCCCAACGTATGGCAGGCGTGTTAGTCGTGTTGCAACCAAACTTGAAACATTGGCAGGCCTGTTGTATCCAAGCTGTGAATAACAATTTTAATATCACACAGTACGCATATGTACGTAATCCCTAACACACACGTTCAGCTGCAAGCATTCATTATAAACCATGTACTGTATCTTTGTACAAGGCTGCCAACTGTAATGCATTTGTTTCTCTAATGGAAGTTCTGAGCCTCGGGTAATAATACTGTTTCTGTAAAACATCAACATTAATACCAGACTTACTTCCTCATGACCTTGGACAGCAGCATGTTCAAATTGCGCAAAACTGAGAACATAAAATGATGTGACGACAACAAATGAAGGCAAGTATTATGCTGCAATCTTAATTTTACTGAAAATTAAATCCTTCCCATAGCTAAATTCTCATTCTAAATGGTGCTCCTAACACACCATTTGATCTATTTTGTTGAAAGACGCATGTTCTTGAAACTGTTGTCCTGGGTACAAATGAACGTGAAGCTTAAATATAAATGAATATTGAATTTAAGAGTAAAAATTTGAACATTATGGCCAAGTGATGAGCACTCCTCCCAAGTTCAAAAATTTCAAATTTATGTCTTGAGAATGGTCGACCTCAACGAGGTCTTTCATAGCTTAACTTAGCAGCCTCTCAAGGCAAATACTAGAACAGTACCTTCAATTAGACCACAACTGCTTCTGCCCATATCCTTTCCAGTTCATTATTCATTAATCATCCTATCGTCTGACACTGCATATTCTGAGCTATTGACACCGTCTTTAAACATATCACAAATACATAAAAATAAGACTATAAAACTTACCGACTTGAGAGTTTTTGCCCATACAAGGAATCTGAAGGCAAATTTAATTTCTTCGCCCTTAGCCATGGGTCCGAGCACACAGCGCATCTTCGAACATTTAGTAATGTTGCATCGTGTTGCCTGTTCGAGTTCTGCATCGTCCACATTACGTCGTTGTCTTGACCGCCTTTCTTTGTGACCATCTTCAACGGAACTATGGTGCCTGTATTTACGGTACAACTTAAGCTGACCAGAAGACTGATCGTCTGTACCTTCAAGTTTATTCTCACTGACCGTCCTGTCACTTGAACTCCAGCTCGTACCACTCTCACGATGGGAACTGTACTGCCGAGAGACACCAGAGCCATGCTGCCCAGTGCCTTCACCGTAACCCAAATTTGAGGAACTGTAGTGCTGTGTTACGTCAACACTGCCACCGGCACCGTGCGATCCGCTTCCTCTCCTGCCGGCATTGTAGTCGATATTATCCGCATTTGTTTCACGAGCGTCATGTCCTCCTCTCGTCCACGCGTCATAATCACGATTGTTATCTGAACCTTGACTCTGTGTGACACCTCTGTCAACAGTGCTCCAACTATATGAGCCACCAGAATGGCTGCCATGTTGTCGTCTAGCCTCGTCTTCACCGCCAACTACTCCGTACTGAGAAGAACCACTGCCCGAATACCACTGCTTTCCAGCTGCCGCATTGTCTGTTTCAATACCAATATGTGAATTTCTGCCAATATGGCCCCTGGCACTATCTAAACCGGAACTAGAAGTTTCATGCCTGCCAAGAGTATCTCCCGATATTTCGGGCGTCCAAATATAATGACGAAGGCCACCGGAACCCCGAGCACTTTCTTCCAGCTCTGAACCAAATCTACTGGTACCTGCATGAGCATTATCTTGAGTCAACCAAGTCTGATGCTCTTCTAACCTTGTTCTGTTTCCAGTACCCTGAACCAAACCAGTTCTTCCAGCATTTGACAGATGCGGACTCTGATACCTTGCTCCGATATTGTCTGAAATATCTGAGGTTTCAGTCGAAAAAGTTAAATGTGCACCTCCAGCACCATAACCTGCACCTTGATAACCTCTTCCAACATTATCTGAGCCTTCTGCATCACCTGATGACCAACTGTGTTGTCGGACGTTTCCCGTACCGTCCAAGTGCGCAGAGCTACCAACTTGTCCCACATACCCACCTCCTGAGCCAGCTGAACTAGAAGAGGAGTGATGAGAACTTGTCGTCTCATGGCTACCCTTCCCATAGGCGGCAGAACCGACGCCCGAAACTTCCCCTCCAGACGTCCAGTTAGAGTAGCTGTAGTTACTGTAACTGCGTGGGGCCTCACCGTTTTCACTCCATGTCGCAGAAAAGTTACGTGAAGAGTGCGTCCTAGAACCTTCTGCTTCCCCCACCCCTGCACCACCTGTATTTACATCTACTCCACTACCACCCCTTTTATCTTCAACTCTTCCTTTACTGTCACTATCCTGGCCAACAGCTGATCCGCCTCTATAACTATCAGTCCGTCCCCTTTCATTTTCCACTCTAACTCCACCCCCGTGCCCTCTGCCTCCACCATGACGACTTTCTACCTTGTATCTACTTTCTACATCATGTGAAGTACTCCTGCTTCCGCTTGTTCTTGACTGTTCTTCCTCAGCATCAACGCCCGACTTCTTCTCCTCTTCATAACGTCTCCTTTCCTCTTCTGTTAACGTCATGAGTCTACGATCAGAATGATCTTCATCTCGACTGCCATGCTGAGTCCTCGAGCCACTGCTGCTGCTGGATGATGATGATGATGATGATGACGATGAAGAGGAGGAGGAGGAGGAGGAGGAGGAGACTGAAGTACTTGAACTGACCGACGTTGCAACATGAGATGAACTTGAGCTATGTTCAAAATATAGTTTCTTCTTGCGATCCAACTGCAAAGTTAAAATTAATTGTAATCAGTGCTGCATGGAGGTAAATTATTAAGGTCACATTCATCCCTAAACAGCATTAAGCAATTGATTTTGGTAATGGTGACACACGTCTTCTTCGAAGCATAAACTTGATTTTTTTAGTGTTAAGATGAGCATCAGCTACAAATGGGTTTTTTTTACTAAACATTACTTCGGAACTCAGCATGTACATTATGATGCCCTATCATCTTCAAGTAACCACCGAAATACCTTTAAATTTAGAGCATTTGCTTTGGCGTCGCCAACGAGCTCGCATCTCACAGAACCCTCGGTCTCAGGCATCTCAACAAGGTACAAAATGTTTTCATCTGTAACACAAGATAGTGCGCAGGCATAAAAATACTAAGCAGGATTTGAGGTTCCAGGATTAACAGTTTAGTGGTATGCTAGTGCAACACATGGCCAATTTGACCATATATAATCCATCACACAAGGCAGATAAAGGACATCATTTATATTTACAACCCTTACATGTAATGACAGAACACACATTCAACAAAAGATGTAGAATTATAAAGTGGTGGATTGCGTGTTCGAGTGTTTTATCTCAAGTACAATTTTGTTACACTTTATTTTAAAAACAAACTAGTACACACCATCAAATGTAAAGGAAGGCCACACAAAGTACGCCTCTGCTTCTGTGATGCTGGACGGGCCTCTGTTGATAATCGAATACGTATGAACAAGTTGCGGTCCGACTTCTGTTTCGTGGGTCGCGTTGTCTGCACCGTCATACAGCGTCATATTGTAATGAAGGTCTGGGGGCTCTGAAACTCTGAAACATAAAACAGAAAATCTGTTTCCTTCTAGGTTTTGGTTTAAACATCCACATTCAATAAATTGTATAATATTTTAATAATTTTTGTTTTGTTAAGCAAAATTCCACACATTCTTGTCATTTGTGTCCACTATTTATTCCACATTCTGTAAATTTATGTTGATAAAAAAAGTCCTGTTGTTTTATGCTGTTGCATTGCTTCCCGTGTTAAACGAAGGCTAAGGAACAAAACAGCGGTGATAATAGATCACATTATGCTTTATAAAATAATAAATTATTGTTGCGTAACAATATGAGCAAAGCCGGAGAAATTCAGAGAAGAAAGGGTTCTACATGTAAGATATTTGTTATAATTTTCAGTGCTGCCAAAATCACACGAGGTAAATTAAAACAGCCTTTGCTTACTTATTTTACCTCATAAATGTACACTCGTCAAAGGGTTAAATACCCCAAAATCAAGTAAAAGACAACGTAATCAATCTCTAATCTTACCCATGTATCTCCAACTCTGCGTCCACCCAGATTGGCACGGCGAGCTTGAATCTGTTATCATCGGTTGTAAGTTCCTGCTCAGGATTGGTGCTGTTCACACTCATTTTGAACTCATACCGGGGTTTCATCACTTCCGTAAGAGACGGTTTCAAGAGCACCTTGAAGTGCGCAAGTCGGTTCTGGGGCAGCGGGTTACCAAGGTCACAGCGAAGCGTGTTGTTGTTGGTTTGTGACGGTGCTGAACACTGAACAAGGAACTCTTGTTCTGCATTGTCCATACGCTCTATGTTGATATAGTTGACACCCACGGGCATTCCCATTGTAAATGTCGTCTCAAACGAATCTTCACCCTTATTCTCTACAATGACATCCAGTTCCAGGCGGTGACCAGAGCCAAGGAGATATCTATTGACGCTTCTGAAACAGAATACAAGTTATTATTAACACAAATCCACAGCGTCTTGGTGAAGTAAGAACGGGATGGAAGTACATTTTTATATGTGTGACTTACGGTGTTACAGTGAGCTTGAGGTCAGGTATGCAGATGTTGTCTGGCCCACAGTTTTTCTGGATGCTAATGGAGTCACGACGCACAGAATCCTTACTCTGATCCAAGACGGGGACAAGCGAACGAGTAACTCGACGTCTACCTGCCAGGGTGGCATCGCTGCCGGTACGCAGACTATAACGCATCTCTGCTTCCAGGGGAGTGAGCTTGTCTCTGATACCACTCTGTAATTAAAGTCTACTTTAACATTATTCAGCTCAATGGGAACTATCTATACCACATGCTTTAATAAACAGCAACTTTGTATTTTTCACACGGAGTGTATTATGGAGATGCTCAGATACTTTACACCTCTTAAAGAGCACCACACATACCCATTAAAAATAAAAACAGATGAATGATTAACGAATCGATTAAAACCAATAAAATGAAATTACCTGTCACAAGGTCTGAATGTTCACCATTTTCTCAGAATCTATTTTGAATGTACATACAGCTGAGTGCAACTGTTCAAAAGATGCTTTATAAACATTGACAGATATTATGTTATAAAAAACTTAAATACAATTATAAGCCAATTACTTGTATCCACTATACTCAATATAGTTCAGAGATCTTGTGAGACAAAGAGGGTAAACATTTTATGAGATTCAATTGCTACACACATTACATACCTTTATGTAGACAGGAAAACTCTTACAAAAGAGCAAATCCTTGTCAAGTCGCAGCGTGTAGTTCATTATGTTACGGCCTGCCTCTGATAACAGAAACATGCGTGGAGTCTTTGGTTTCTTGGCATCCAGCAAAAACTGCACCTCAAAGTCTTGTGTGGACAAACAGAAAACACGAGTTTTTGAGTGTGTCAAAACGACACATATTTTAATTCCAGATATATCACTTCAGAACTTCATTTATTCGTCTTTCATTCCACTACTTCAACACCACAGAAAACACAAAGCGACTCTACAAACTGCACAGGACAAATGAAGTCAGGAAGAAAATTTATTTCTAGACAGGAAGAAAGGAGGACAAATTATGATGTCAGAACACATAAATAAAAATGAACGCTAAACAAATGTTTCCAGTTTAAACGTTTGAAATCTGAGTAACAGAAGTAAAATAAACCCGACACTACAGTGAACTATTTTAAAAGCTTCAAATTTGGAATGTGTTTATGAGGCAGCAATTTTGATTTCATTAATGTGAAATAATGTGATTCCTGAAAAGTTTATATTTTTAACGCACGTTTTAAAATTCATTTCAAAATGAACTTATAAGATGATTGTGAATGATAATTTTAAAAGTGTCATCACAGCATTTTCCTGAACAAACTGATGAGAACCAGTCAATCTTCAGGCCAAGATTTGAATCTAGGACCTTCTAAATATGACAGACTAACCATTTAACCACAGTGTCGTTAGTTTTACTCTGTACGCTACATGCCCGTCCATCTCAATGACAGTACATGGCTTGCAAATGTACACTAATGTAAAGAGTATATATACTTATACTGACCGAGTTTACGATCAACGCCAACACCGCTATACTCCAGACATGCATTGAGCTCAGTACATACAACATCAGTGCCATCTGGTAGCGTGCATGCCTTCGTATCCAAACTTATCTGCTTTGATTCGTCACGAAACGTGACAGTCGCATCAAGCCTCACAACTGGACGAGCTCTAAAGTATGAACAAACAATAAATTCATGGTTAAATTAACTAAAGGTTAAATAACTTTTAAGTTTACTTTTCGGATTTGGGTACGGTTTGTTTCAAAACACAAATGAAAAGGGTATTTGAGTCAACTTCAAGCCGATACCTGAGGAAGACGGCCGTGTCTGCTTCATATGCACCGACCACCAGATCTGGGTACTCATTTTCATCCAGGTCCATGCCACCAGCCACAGAGAATCCAAATGTCGAAGATGTTCTGTGAACATCCTCTGCCTGGATTACCTGTGATGGCTTCTCCATTATGCCCTTGTCTGAACCATGGAAGATGTAAACTGCTCCACGGCCGTCTGGGCCATCATATGGGGCACCAACAGCAATGTCTGTAATAAGAGAGACGTGATACCTAAGGGTTGAATATGTCTAAGGTAAAAATGCAAAAAATTGATTTTGACCCAAGGAACGAAACAAAGAATATTTATATTTTATAATTCTGGGTGCTCTTTACTTCACCTATATACAAAGCAAATTTTTTTAGTGTGTTCCTCCGTTAAGTGAGCAGTATTTCCCGAGTAGGATTTGAGGTTTTCATGAGGTGAATTTTGAGATGGCTGTCTTCTGGGTCGTTGCGCTGTGTAATCTGGTCGATGTTAACCGACGTTTCTGAGGTCATACTGCCTCCGTCATCAGGGCGATCGAAACGTTCGATCGCCCTGCTGACAGAGGCAGTATGACCTCCGAAACGTTGGTTAACATCGACCAGACTACACAGCGCAACAACCCAGAAGACAGAAATCTTCATACTCACCACTGTGAAAACCTCAAATCTTACAAAACAAGAAGCTTCAATATTTGTCAGTATTAAACATGGTTACAACAAATTTCTCCTTACTTACCTCCATAATTATCCTTGTTAATATCTCCAAGAGTACTCAATGATAAACCGAATCTTGATCTGGAATTTTTGCCATCCCGTTTATGGAACTGTCGAAATCTGTCTTGGAACTAAATGAAGTCAATGTGATATTAAATTATTTTCTTTTGAATAATCTCAAATAGAAGAGAAAATACTTCAAAACAAACACTTGGCATCAGAAGCACTCTTGTGCCAGGCTGCGCTGGGTGACTGACCTGGAATCTTCCTGAACTTGAATTTGAAGGGATTTGATAAAAATGTGCTAATACATTCGTAATTTATACAGAAATTGAAATATACAAAACAAGAAACAAACAAATAGATCTAATAATGTTGGTATTAACCAAAATTAATCCACCCAATGGAACATTTGACTCTTACTAGTTTGGGCATACATTTAAGACTTGTCTTCATTTTAGAGTGTTTGTGAAACACTATTATTTTTAGCTATTTTAAGAAAATATACAATTACTTAATTGTGCCATCTGACTCCAATAGCAGCAGCCAATAAAGTGTACGCTTGGTTTAGCCCATTGTGAATTGCATGTGCATCAAACAGGTATTTATACGTAAATACTAAACAGAAACTTTGCATATTTGTAGTTTAATTAACCAAATTAGTATTCTGAATACTACAAATTCAATTACAATGTGCACATGTCTCTCCCCACTGAAACACAAGCATCTTCTAATTAGCTTAACGTGTTAAAATTCTCATATTAAAGGACACTTACGTCTAAGCTTTGATAGAAGATGTAAATCCGCCCCGTCTCATAATTCCCCTTGTTGTTTGACAGGTCAGTGTAGAGTGGGGCACCAACCACAAGGTCATCCCGTCCATCCCCATCCAAATCCGACACACACAATGCGTAGCCAAAGTACGAACCGAGCTGTTCCCCAGTCAGGTTCAGATGATTTGTCAAATTCCACGTATAGAGAATCACCTGAAACAGCAAGGATATTTCTCAAAGTAAAGAACTGAAGTTCAAAACTTCTGGTGATAACTCTGTGCTCAAATTGGCTGATTTTCCACTGTTTTAGACAGCTTATCTGCCTTCACCTTCGAGGTGATCTCCAACATATCAGTAAATTAGACCATCAAGACACAACCATAATCCCATAAAGTCTGAACGCATCCATAACAAAACTGTTCCTATTCCAGACTTTGTCATATAATACGTAAGCATTCACATATAACAGAATAATGTCATGTATGAACGAAGAACAAAAGCATGTAATTCATCAGAAATGACCAGAGAAACAATTCTAAGATTCGGTCCATAGTCAGACACTGCGCTACATAAACAGACTTCTAAACATCAATTGGGGCAGAGGTTCAAAACAGCACCTTGCCAAGAAGGCCTGCGCCTCGAGGCATCCCAACAGCTGCCCCACTCCCATCACCATCACCAAAATCACCAACAGCAACTGAGTAACCAAGATACGAGTCGTCATCCAGAGCAGAACCCTCCTTCGTGTTTACGACTGCCGGACGATTATTCAGGCTCTGGGAGAACAACTGCCCTGGAAGAAAGCACACGTACAACCCACTCACTTTGACTTACAGAGTACTGTAATACCACTGCTTAGCATGCCAAAAGTGATTTGATGATCCCTCTAATCAGCACTCTGCGCTGTCCCTCTCGAACAGCACTGGCCGACAATCACTCATTTGCCAGGCACACTTCCGCTTCCCCTGTTTTGCCAGTGACCTGGCAGCTGTTTCCACCATCATACTACTGGAATCCACTCTGAGAGCTACAAGCTTCTGACTCCACGCTTCCACATCTGAAGTTCAAATGAAGTGCAAACAACAGCGCTACATTTTTCTGCCCAAGGTGGGGCTTGCTATGTTACACACAGACATGGCCAGGGATCATCAAATCACAATCCTATAATAAGTAGAGTGGCAGACACTGAACAATTGGGAAGCACATCATTTATTTCATCAATGGACTAACAACACAAAGGTTTTCTGTTTTTATATGTTGTGTAAATGGAGAGGGGGCTTCTTCTAGTAAGTCACTTTTATCAATTACTTTATTAACATAAAACTTTACCTGACTTCCAAGACAGATAACAGCTTTACAGTATCTGTAGATGAATTTGAGATTTATTTATTCACTACACTTTTGTTTCTATTCTAACCTGCTTAGTCTTCATTTAAGGTTACTAGCCCTAGTATAAACCATCAAAATAGTCAGTCGCTTTTATAAACGACCAACAATCAACACGGGATTGGTATGCCTTCACAAAATGGCAACCAGTTGCTCATACATTTCATTTGTTTACATATCACTCATCTACATATGTATATATTTGTATACTTCTGACGATCTTTAGACATACTTTGATATTTAACAGGTAAATATGAATTTAGAGACAGGTTAAGTTTGGGTAATTTCACTCAATTTCATGTTTCTTAACTTAGGTTTGAAATGGGTCTAGTAAACATAAATAAAACAAATTTTATGACCATATTGGTGGTTAATGATAGCATGTTGGCTTGTGCTGGGGAACCTCACATATGTGGCCACTATACTCTAAAGTTATTCACAAAATTCAGTTAAAATAACACATCAAGAACACAACAAATTATCTTAATTTAATAATAAGACCACCAGCAAATGTCTTTATTTGCTAACCCATACAATCAATTTATTAGAATCCAGATGTTAAAATAGATTGTACATTTTAAATTGGTTACATGATATGTAGCACCCTGCCGTTATGCTGTCAAATTAACGCACTATTTTTCAGTTAGATGTGGTAATTAGCAATTATAACACCAACTCCCATCACCAATCATATCACTTGATGACTTAACCAATCATAAGAGCTATTACTTTCAGAAGCAAATCATTCCGCATTTATGTACATAACCGTTATATACCATACTTTTGCAGCCACACCATTAGTTTCCATAGCAATAGTTGTATAGGTAGTCCAGTAGATGATCATGAAATCATTAATGAAAATATTACAGCCTACCAAAAAATAACATTTTATAACCAAGTTTTTTGCGTTTCTTCATTAGCTCACACCTTCACTCAAGACTTGGTCTCCCCTGAATTTTACTTTGACAACATCACTTCACAGACGGGACATCGGTTCAACATGAGACCTCTAACGTCACATAACAACACAGAAATGAGCAGAAAATATCTATGCCTCAAGTGTGATTGAAAATTATCTGTGATCCCTCTGTCTAGACCAGTGGTATTCGACCTTTTTTGTTCGCGTACCCCCAGATATAATTTCTCTTCAACTTTATACCCCCAAAATTGTTGGTGTATAATTCAAGTTATACATAGTATATAATCTACATCTAAAAGAAATTAAATAAATTACATCCAAAAAATGTATTAAATCTTTCCCTGATTATTCAGTGTTTATCATAAAATAATATATATATTTTTTAAATTTCACGTACCCCCTAAGATGTCTTCACGTACCCCAGGTTGAATACCACTGGTCTAGACAATAAAGACCACAATCCACTGCAATGGAATCAGTAAATACGTGATACAGAATGCAAGAGAGCAATGAAACCTCTGTAGACTCCAAACTACAACGCATCCTTTAATTTCTGATCATTACTGAGCGTGTTCTCTGTAAATATTTGAATCGCATCCATCAAAGCAGTAAATATATCAAACATAGAGGTCTCTGTTGACAAACTTACATATACAGTTACGTGCTGAATTCCCAGCTGCGGTATAAATACTGTTACTAAAAGGCAAATGGTTAGATCATCAATAATTAGAATACATGATTCCACATGTAAATGATGTGGTGATTGTCTTATGGTGCCTCAGTCGTTGTTTGAAAGTGATGGCGCGACATGCAAAATGTACATTATATTAGCTAAAAAGATAGCTAAGGTTTTCAAACAACATGGACACGTGATAGTTAAATACATAGACTGCCACATTTTGTTTCAGATAATCAATTTTTAAATTTGTTTAGATTTGTTTTAAGAATGTGAATCCAGCACTATTTGCCCAATAGTGAAAAGAGCTTTAGCATGAAATATCATCAAAATCTGAGTAATCTCCCTTCTCAGGAAAATTACACAAAGAAACATAAGAAAGAAATTTAATTCTGGCCAGAAATCTCAAACTTAATTTGTATCCATTCAATTCCACATCTTTTAGGAACAAACTGTAATCCATTCGACATTAATTGGTATCTAAAAGACGATCATTCCACATCATTTTCACATGAATATAAGTGCAGTATTAAATCAAATGTCATGACTTGTGAGCTGGTAATTGGTATCCCATTATCCAAATTCCCTTTGTGACTGTATCCTGAAAAAAATGTATGAGTAGTACAGCATTACGTTTCATTATTAGCAGATTGCCATGAGAGGTAAATGCATGAATATTAAATGCTGGATTTTACAATTCTATAAGGGTTTCTGGAATTAAACAAATATTCCTAAAAAATCACGATAATTTTAAAATCGTAATTAATAAGCCTCAAAGCAAAGTTTTTTAATGCCTTCTTGGCCTCTGTCATGTCACATGGACTTCACTTCTAAAGCAGAAGCACTGATGCCCAATCACAGCACTGCGATGGATGCCATGAATTAGGTGAACTATAGGGAGAGCCAGGAGGTCCACACATTGACAAAGCAATGAAGATGGCAAACGTGAGACCTTTTACATTGGATACTAGCATCTGACACTCGGACAATCCGGCACCAGACGCAAAAAAAGCTACTTCCAGCATTTAATATCGAGCGCATGGGTTATATTGTTTGATGGGTGAGTTGGTATTAAGGCCCTGCAACACCTTTCCAATGAAGGAGACTGGGAAATTTGAAAAGCAGGACATAAGTTTATTACACTTCATGCAAACTGATTCCAACAGAACATGGTATTTTTCGCCAGTTTCTGCATTTCACATGTTTTTGTATCTACAATGAAATAGCCAAATATGAATATTAACCAAATATCAGTTTCTCATGTTCTATAGAAATTCGGTTACTTATTACTGACAACAAAAAAAGCAAACAAATTAAAGAATTCCTCGTCCATTTCTTGTTTCAGGTCACATATTTGATATTCTGTAGTGTGGCAACTGTTCCCAGTGAATAAACACAATTATCACTGTCTTGTAAATTTTAAAATTGTTTTGAACATTTTGTTAAAACTTTCTCCCTAACTTTGATTGAATTAATTGAATTGAATTTTTCCAAATTCACTGGCCATCTTACACATTTTTTGAGCGGCTCAGTATAATAAAATATACCCTAGAACAAAATGCACTAAATGTCTGCATTTTCTTTGCAGTTTTAATCAATGCACTGAATCATCATAGAAGTTAATAATTAAAACTCACGAGCCAGTGCAATCCAGTTCACACCTTACAATCCATTTGCCTGTGATCCATTTTAATATCATACTCCCATCTCCATCCTCCTCAGTTTAAATGCAGTCCCCCCTACAAAATTTACAAGTTCTATATGCACTTCTTGTATCCCTCACGTGACATCATGACATTCCCAATCATGCATCACACTCGAGACCTCATTACTTTCACCTCTCCCATGTCCAAATATTTTTTGAGCTCTTACAGTTCAATGTAAGAAATAACAAGCATTTCAAGCACGCCAGAATAATGTCATTCATTCATGAACATTCTTCTGCAATACATTGAATGTAATGTAATTCAAAAACTGTAAAAATATATTCTTTTTAATTTTCCAGTCAGTACAAACAAATAATTATTTCTACCCCTTTACATCCAATGAAAAGTAAACAAATATTACATACAGTTCTACATACTGGTGCAAGAAATACACCAAGTCGTACAGCAGTGCATTTTAAAGCCTTTGTTCTAAGTTACATACAAACATGCATACGGTACGACATTCAGATAATTTTCAGGGGAAAATATTGTGAAATTAAAATGAAATAATATATTAAAGACAGGACCAACAAATTACATTTAGTTCAAATGTTTACGAAATTCAGAATAAATTTATAAGAATTTCTTCTCCTGTTTTCTGCGTCAAAATAATTTCCTTCTCCACAGTGTTGAATTTTATTCCGATTCCCCTCACGCGCCTCTCATTCCGTTTACTCTACCATTCCTTGCCTTAAGAACAGAAAAGTTATGAAAATCTACAGCAACTACAAACATTTTATTCCATTTCAGTGCACACACTTAAAATTGTAAGCATGTTGATAAAATTCCACTTCAATCAGACACTTTTTTCCTCCAGCATATCCAATTACTTCTCCCCACTGTTCTGAGCTTCATTCGTATTTGCTAAACACCAGAGATCTAGAAAGCCTCACAATTTTGATCTCTCTGCCATTTGCCATGTTCTTGTCAGTGTTGTTTCATCATTATTAATGCACGCTCACTCCTGCCACAATCTCAAGAAACATAATTACATTTTATTATATTGTTGGCAGATCCACCTACTGGTAAACACTTATATTAACTCAATCTCAACCAGCAAGACCACATTTTTTATTTTTATACGAAAATTCTGCGTTTTCTTTCTGTTGCTAATTAGCTTTGTGAACAAAAGATTTGGATCTATACCACAAAGACAAATGAACAATGAAAAATCACAAAGAATGCATTTGGAAAGAATGCACACTTCAAAGGCGACAAACCCGCCCCTAATACCGTTGAATGAAAGACTTGTTGTACAAAAATCCAAAAGAAAAATTATTCTTTACCAATTTTGAAGGGAAAATATCTAAAATTGCAAACATATCGGTGCATTTGGTTCAAAATTATAAGATAAAAAAAAATGTAAATAACGTAGGTACCATTTTTAAAAACACATAAGCACTGGTACAAAAAAACCCTCTAATTTGAAATAAATGTCTTCTAGCTAGCAGTTGCAACACTACTTCATATTAATTTGTGTCTATGTACATCAGTGAGTGTCATAACAGTGCAGTGCAGTGGAGTCCATACTTTAAGCCTTTATCAATACACCAGTAGCTTTATTCATGTTGTTTCACATGTTTTACCTGCACCGTACGCGTAACCTCTCCGCGGAGTATAAGGCAGCTGCACACTTGGGTGTATTGAGTAGATCTGGCCTATAAGAGCAATAAATAATATACATATAATCTATTACATTGTATTTGCTGTATGTTACCGCAGTTGTAAGAAAAGTTGTACTTAAGTAACCTGTGAACAAATCAAAATCAAATGCATTAGTTATCCTGTTCAGAAACGTCGTTAAACCTGATTAACAGGTTACAATACAATTTGGCTAATTGCTCTTCATTAGAATTATTGTATTATCTATAATAAATTCTTCTCGGGCTACCAGCCACGTAAGGTGGCATAATGAAGAAAACACCAGCGTTTCGAGATCCATCTTCGTCCTCGTCCTCAGTATCCTTGGCTGATATTTTCATCAATAAGCCGCCTTTCATGGCTGCCAGCTCGAGAAGAATTTATTATACTCAGTCGCCATAAAAGCTTCAGATCATACAAAACTATACCCCACTTTGCATGAATTTCGCTACATCATGAAACAGAGTAGCATACATAAATTTATCATTTGAACTCAGTGTCAGAGGGAATATAAATGATCTCTATTATTATAAATACATATTTTCTCTTCTGTAATCACATAATAATTTCATAACACTTCTACTTGAGACAATATTATCAATAAAAAGAACTGCGCCATTTAACATCAACATTTACGCACTTATCACATATATTTGTCATTCAATCCACAACGAATCATAACACAGCGCACACAACAGAAGTAAATGAGAAAATATTTTTGGGCAGACACAGCAAATATTTCACAGCTTCCACCTGAAAGTATAATGTAACACTAACATATAAATATTACACTGAAAACCATACTTTAAGCTGAATTCAGTTCATCTTTAATGCACTGAAGGTATCCCAAAAGGTACAGTATTTAATTACTTTACAAATATTAAAAATTCATTAATTTGGTATATTCTTTTTAAGCTACCACTGAAAATTAAATATTAACCAACAATGGCATAAACTTTCATTTGTTTACTACTTCATTGCTGAATAACTAAAATGTAGAATAATTCAAATGTAAGCCTTAAGTAAACAAATGACAAAAAATTAAACATAACCTAAATATTGGTGGAGCAAAATTAAATTGTAAAATATTTTAAAGAAACCTACAATTTTGGCAAGTTTCATGGTGCTGCTCCTATAGTTTCTCTTTGAAATGGATAATATAAATGCAAACCATTTAAGAAAATGTCACTGTTGCTCCAACATTCATCTCCATAAAATTAACATAACTTCAAAAAATAATACCACAGGCACTTTCATGTGGGTCTATAGCACAGCCTCTTTGATAGACAGGAAACAGGATGTAAGCTTTCAAAGCTCAGTCTAAATCCCACTTAAAAGAAATGTACCTCCATTTATTTTTTAAAAAAAGTTGTTTAAAGAAGAAAATCAAAGAATAGTTACACAGACAGAATAAAATCCATGATTTAATCACATAAATATCGAGTTTAATGTGGATTCCCCACCACTTCACATGACTGTTGTTATACTGACCATGACATTCAAAGATAATAGAAATGACATAAACATAACCTAACATTATCAGCAACAATCACCCTGAAGCTTACAAATGATACAATAATGACTATGATGATGATGATGATAGTGATGATACCAGTAAAAAATATTTAATTAACTGCTTACAAATCACTATTTAGAAAATGAGATGCCAAGTAAACTTAGTGTGGATAGAAAAATATTTAAACACCAACTAAAAGATAAAAATTGATACATGAAAGATAAAAATTATAACCTGTAATCAACAGGAATTTTACTTCATGGTGTGACTTACATAGTTCACTCTATCACTAAGCCCACAAGAAACTCTGCAGTCTTGTAATATATTACTGTAATATGGTATACTTTATGTAATAAAGACCAGTTAGAAACTCTGCATTAATGTAAATTAAATCACAGCAACTACAAACAATATGTATGGTAATACAATGCAGGAGAATAAAATATGTCTAAAGGACAAATGTCCAACATAAGAAAAGCAGCCATCTGAAGTTCTAGCGCATTCAAAACAATTACCATCAATCACAATAAATCAATATTTCACTTGACAATGCTCTTTTCCTGGGTTGTGACACCATGAAAACTTGTAGGAGATACCATTGTTTCAGAATAACAAACTGTCTCCATCTATGAAACTGGTCTTTGAAATTTGTGTCTATTTCTGTGCTTTAATTCATGTTCTTTTGTTCTGAGAATAGCACTTGCATATTTTTAAGTTTTGTTTGCTTACTTTTATACTTCACTGCATCTCAGACAATAATAAGTACTAGAATAGAGTGACTGTGTGTGTCAGTGCATACACAGGAGCACAAATGTGCACAACAGAGATTTCTCTGGTGGAATCAATACATGACAAAACAATACAATTATTTGAAATCAAGTAACAAACTTTTTAAAAACCTACTCCATGACTTTGATCTCACAAGGAAATAAAAGCATTAGAATTTACAGGGCTGCCAAAATAATAAGTCATTTATTACCTGTGGTGTACCCAGCATGAAGAACAGATTATGGCTCTCACAGAATTTTATATTTCAATCACATTACTTGTACAAAGTTAAATTTTGAGTTTATATTTTGCCACATTTGGCTTGTTTATTCTGAGGATGGATGAATACTCACCTTGCCAGTACCAACTGCCTACAGCCCCTACATACAGTCTATGCCCATCCTGCCAACAAAACAAAATTAAGATTTCATTAATCGAAAATGACATATGCGGTCTCCAAAGGCTGTCAGTAACCAATCTGGGAAAATATGGCTCATTTTCTGAGCTTTAGTAACTTATGACAGACTCCATACAGTTTTACGAGTTCATTAATTCTATTTAATACGACATTTTCCCTGATGACCAAGGGGTAATTTTTAAGTACACAATTCTTCTGGCAAGACTGTGGCAAATAAAAAATAACGTACAGTCAAGTAGGACGCCCATAACTTTCAGTTCTCATACCTGACAGCCGATCAAACCACTACATTTTGCTCTCTGAACGCAGATAAGCCCTCTCAGAACTTAAGGGTCGCTGGTTTTAAGATAAGGAGGCACAGAAAAAATAAAGTGTACCGAGGGGAGGGGGTGAGACGTGAAGGAAGGAGGAGAAATTCACATCAAATCGACAGGCAGTGTGTTCGTCGTCCACACTTCGGAAACGAACGCACGAACAGAGACATTTTCTTTGAAACTGAATAAATGCCACTGCAGATTCCCTAAATATTCCAATGGATCGGCGTCCATATTGAGAAGATGATGGTCGCTCATCTATCGAATAAATTACCTCCACTTTCTTTATGGAACCAGAAGGTACATCACTATCTATACAAGAGCCCGCACAGCTGTCCCTATCCTTCGCCAGATGAATCCATTCCACACCCTGTTTCCGTAAGATCCATTTTGACACCACCCACCCACCTACGCCTAGGTCTTCCGTTCAGGTTTTCCAAATAAAATGTTGTGCACAATTCTCATTTCCCCCATGCGCCTTACATGCACAGCCCATCTCATCCTACTTCATTTGATCATCTTGAGTACAAATCATGATCTGTGACAACTGTTGATTCGTCATAACAATATAACGGTGGTCGTTGCCCATTGTTTGGGGTATGTTTCAGAAAGAGTTTACTTCATTGTTTGGTTCACTGGTTGTCATTGTTATTATTCCACTTATTTATTTAGTGTTCTGTCTGACGACAGGTCCTAATGAACAAGATCCTTCCATCCTTTTCTCGGACTGGGACCTGTTCATATACGTTCTTGGCAGATGATCCAGAAGTGGTTTGCCATTGCCTTCTTCTGTGTGTGAATGGAGTAATTGTTGGGATGCCACGGAGAAACCGAGGAAGTCCCCGGAGGAAAACTCCGTGTTGCCTAGACCACGGCCATGCCCAACACAAGTTATAAATTCGGGCACCGCCGGGAATCGAACCCGAGACCCCAGGATTACAAGGCCAGCGTTCTAACCGCTAGACCACCGTGGCAAACTATTATGTAGACGCGCTTGGTGCTTCGAAAGGACACACAATAAAATAAGCAGAATATAAAGTGTGGACATTATCAGGTTCTTGAAGACACGTCATTGTCGATTCATATATCTGCGCCAGACTCAACGCCACGTTTACGAGTGGGGAGTCCCCCCTACCTGCTGACCAACAGAGTGTTTTGGCGACACTTGAATGTCTGTCGCTGTGCTATCTGGTGTGGTTAGGTTAGGTCGAGTGGAATATCTTCACATACGTCATAAATCTTTCAGGCACCAAGAACCCCTTTTAACGTATCTGAAACCACTCAACCTCTTGAGTTAAGCAGGGAATTTAACTCGATATGGCAACTTATCACGCACAAAAACCTCAGTGTAGCCATATTTAAATATTTTATATTTCACTTAAGAATCTAACTTCTTTAAAAATAATCTTGACACTTATAGTTCAAGGCTGTCTTCTGACAGAATACTTTCGATCGCATCTTAATTATTACACGCCATATTTAATTTTTCATTTGTTTATTAAACAGCGTTTTGAGATTTCAGGTCCTCACGGCGGTATTACATGTCCGACCGACGTTTCAGAGGTGATGGCCCCGTTGATGGAGGCAACAATAACCTCTGAAACGTCAGTAAACTTTTGCCAGACCGCAAGGCAGAAGTCAGCCATCTTCAAGCGTTAATCAACTGAGGTACGAACCGAACTTGTACCACGCACTTGAGCTCCGTGTCTCAGGCACTGCTCCGACACGTAGCCAACTCACCTGACAACAGCACCGAGTTCCTCCAGAACGCACATTCTTACAGTTAGTATGCTGTGGACCGCGACAACAATTGAATTACGGCATCCGAGTCCTGTCCAGACGCGATCCCTCGCTGTGCCGACTTCTTTTTGTTTCAGCCGTTATTGTTTCAAAAGTATTTCCCCCACTTCTCGAGGAGACAAGTGCGTGTACGGGACGAGGCGGAATTGCCCACTGAGCCACGGATACAGACGCCGCGTTACATGCATATTACATAACCTGAACATGTACCAAATGCGATGACTGTACGCTCGCTGCCGCAACCAAGTAGAGCTCGAGCAGCGACACTCAGCACTGCACACAGTCCAGGACATGTTTGATTCCGCGTGTTTCTCGCGTCACTCCTCAGGCAGCAGCTCCGGAGTTAGCAAACTTTATACTCCGAGGGGGAATCGCCTCTGAAACGTCGGTAAACTTCTACGAGACGGGCAATATCCCGGAAGGCCGTCGTCAACCTCATAATAGCCGCCTTGAGAACCTGATTATCGTGAACCCTTCGGTATTACGCTCCGTTGCGTGTTCACGTTTCTATGATTCTCAGAGTAAACATCGATTATTTCCTTAATCAGCGTCAAGCAGTTGATCTTTGTAATGGCGAAGTGTCGTGTTTTCTTCGCGGTACGGACTGGATTCTTATACGCTATTTAGATGAGCTTCGGCATGCCTCCCATGCAGCCCTCTCAGAGTAATATCAAAATTCCGCTCTATAGTAGCCCCTCCAAAATTAACGTAAATTATTCCTAACGCCACCCCCAAGGCCAATATCAAAATTCAAAATTAACGCAAAGACCCGAATCAACTCCCCCTACCCTATTTCTTACCCCATCCTGTCTCCTAAATCCCTTGTCCTCACTAAACTTATTCATACCAGAAGGACGAGCGGGCACTGCCTGGGAACCTTCGTAGCCCACAACCAACTTTATACCCCTCCCCCATTTATAACAGTAGTGCCTATCGCTACTCCCCCCACTTTCTCTCTTCTCTCTCTCTCTCTTCGGCTTCAGAGGGTTAAATTCCCAGGTTTCGCCGCCAAATTTCAAATTCACTTTTGCTTCGTTTTACGACGTATTCTTAAATTTTCTTGATTTTCTTAATAAATCAGAGAAATAGCCGCCCCGGGAAGGGCTGGCCGCTGTCACAACAAACTGGGCGCCATTGTCTTCTGTAATATCTGTTTCCTAACCCCCTGCGTTGTACCTGTGTTTGAATAACAATGAATTAACAATGAACTCGCTTCTGCTCTGCAAGAGAACCCATTCATTTCAGGACTGGCAGACAGACAGACACTGCGCAATGCAGCTGCCACGCAAGCCGCCAGACAGAAAAGAAATATAACCAGCTTCAAAGTCTGGATGTCACGCCAATGGAGCGCAGGCCCAATTCGAAATTTAAATTCGGTTATACATGTCCACTGGATCATACATTCTAGAGATGACACACGGCCCTAGAATCTGATGTACCGTGCGTCATAATCAACATAATCTCGGTCGGTTGTTGTCATTCAGTTACAGTGGGACTTTTCGCCTTTGGAAGCTAATGCTCGTGTAAATAATATTTAAGAATTCAGTCCGTACCGCGAAGAAAACACAACTCTTCACCATTACACAGATCAACTGGTTAACGCTGTTTAAGAAAATGATCGCTGTTTAAGAAAATGATCGCTGTTTGTTCTGATAACGTATAAAACACATAAATGCACTCTGTGGGCAACATGTTGAGTTACTCATCGTTAGAGCACCGGTCAATATAGTTACCACTGAACTTTAAAGGGTCAATGTGGTACTGGACTCGAAACTGGACACTCCTGTTTCACGTAACTTTCCTTTCTCTCTGGATCGAAACTTGGACGACTAAAATGAATGAAATGGCGGAGACACGGAGGAACGGATGCAGCGCGCCGTTTGCATTACACAACAGAACACCGAAGCGGGGAATGCTAACCACGGATTCCATGATGGAGAGCAGAAGAATAAATCAACAATCATTCAGAGGCATTGTAATTTAGCAACACTGCCGGACCATTCTTTAGAGATTCGGATTAAAACCGAATCAATTCTAAACATCTGGACACTAAAAGAACATATAAGAACGAGTACTCAGAGCGCATTGTTTTCTAATGCGTCTCTCACAGATTTAAATAATTGTAAGCGACAGGAGACGTATAATGCAGCTGTATTTACATCTAATTTCAAGCGCAGGATATAAGTAATGTTTCTACTGTGCTGTCCGCTCTGAGAACTACGAGGGTGTAGATCAGAAAATGCAAAAACTAATTTCTATTGTTATTTTGACTAAACAGACAACCACAGCAGATTTGGGTACAAAAGTAACATGAATCCCGTTATATTTAAACGCAGTTCGACACAGTTTTCAGAAATTACTATTATAACATGTTTCACGTAGCTTTTTTTAAAAAAAAAATGGAGATACGCCCTTCTCACACAGAACCCTTCAGCTGTTAAGAGCGAATGTCAGATGTGAGAGATTTGCAAAGCGTGCCCGGAGGATTTAAAATGGTTGCCGTTTGTGTGGTCTGCCCATAAGGGCTGCATTAATGTAGAACATTCATAACACATATTTCAGTTCTGACCCATTACGACATGAAAAATAGTCCCATACCACATACAGATTCATCTAAATAACCATTCCACAACGAGGCTGTCTGAAGCCTTACTTTCAGTGAACCAAAATCTAAGGGGTTAACAAATTTATCCGCAATTCGCCATGTTTCATACTAACACGCGCCTTTCATAGGCCTTGATAAAGGAATTTTTTTTTTTTTAGATTTAAACGTTAACCGTGTAAAATGGCGTTAAAAATTTGGCAAATGCTAACTTATCAACCGACTGACCAACAAACAAATAAACTAAAATGAGATTTGATGTTTGTATGAAGGTTTCATAGAAGACAAAGAATTTCTTTATCAACTTCTCCTTAAGAGTTACGTGGCGTGCATAAGGATTTTTAACAATGTTGAATTGTGTTACCTTGGAAATGGAAGCTCCAAGACCAGCCTGGCATGAGCCTTGTCTGTGGTGTCCCCAGTTACCTGCAACAAACAGACATCTCTGCTATCAACAGTCTACTAGAATCACACACACACACTCACATATCTATAGTCCTGTCGCGATTTGATAATCCCCCGGGGCTGCCCTTAACTTTGGCCGACGCCGCGCGATACCAATTGCTTTGAGACTCTGTATCGATATTTGTGGCTCTTCTACGAACATTCGAGCTCTCGAATGCACATTTCTCAGTCTGATGCTCAAATTACCAAATCTAATTTAATTTTAAGTTTTGACATCAGCGCTCCATTCTTCCGCCCACGTTCAGGCTTGTTACGTCACACAGAGGTGGGGCCTGGGGTCTACAAATCGCGGAACTACAATAAGCCTATCAGATATTTTAGAAACTTCACAAACTTCGATTTTGTGAGAATCGATTGATCAAGAAAGACCCTGCATCATGCACAGCAGCGGTTCTAAACCCGCATTTAAGAATCCAGTCCGTACCGTGAAGAAAACACAACTCTTCACCATTACAACGATCAACTGGTTAACGCTGTTTAAGGAAAAAATCGCTCGTTACAGTGAGAATCATATGAAACACATAAATATACTCTTTGGGGGAAATGCAGAATTACTGAATGTTAAATAGGTGGTAGATACAGTTACCACAGTTAAATTCTTTGACCGGAGGAACTGTCTCACAGCACCTGTGAATCCCAAGGCTGTTTGACAGACAATGGCGCCCGACCTCTCGGAGATGATAATCGACAAAGGAAGTCGGAAGAAATACTTGGTCTGAAATACAGATGAAGGGAGTTTCTTATCGTCTCAACCAGGAGTAACGTGCGACTCACATACGAAACGAAGTTCTTCAGCATCGCGAAGCTGGCTGCATCTTCCCCCTGAAGCCGAGTTCCATTCCAGAATCAAATAAAAATCTTCAGCCATGAAGATGGAGGCGTTATTTTACTCCAAAACATTGGTATCTCTCTACAGTTCCAAACGACCTTAGTATCGATTAGCCAAACACCGACGAGTTTTATCAAACAAGAACAGTGGATGTACTAAGCGGCTTTCAGTAGTAGAGGTATTACATTTTCCTCAGGTAGAAGCACGTATTTTACAAATGGTCCAGCGGGACATGACAGACGGACACGAGAACAACAAATTACTTTAAATTCCTTCATCGTTGTTTTACTGACGTATATTAACAAGCCAGAGGGAACTTTTGACGATCGGTTTTGCATTTTTGACTCAAGTCTGAATGTTGACGGACTGTACGCGTGTGCTTTAAGTTTGTCAGACGCGTGAATGTGAACCAAAAATAATTTGCACTCTGATGGATCAGCCGGCCAACTAGACACAACTTCCAGCCACAAATAATCATTGATTTTCCGAACAAAAAAACAGCCACACATTTCGTTATCAAAATTAAATGCAACAGATCACTTCCAAAAGCCTCAAGATTTCCAAAACACGGACTGTATTCTTGATTAGCTGAGCAACTGTCAGCTTCTCAAGAAGGACTACGTTCCATGGAGTTCGTTAACAACATAGTTATTATTTATTTTAATCCGTCTAATCACAATATTTGAAATTTCTTATAATTAAGATAATAAAATATCATTGATGTTCCATATCGATTGATCGATTTACATTTCGGAACATTTACACAACATGTTTCGGTTTTTATAAAACCATCATCAGGTGTAAAATATATCTAAGAACTTAAAACTCAAT
Source organism: Zootermopsis nevadensis (assembly GCF_000696155.1). The sequence goes on along the minus strand of NW_019060576.1, from coordinate 125,061 downwards.
TATGATTTCTGTAGTTTTTTGGTGATGTTTCATTACGGGTTTTATAAAAACCGAAACATGTTGTGTAAATGTTCCGAAATGTAAATCGATCAATCGATATGGAACATCAATGATATTTTATTATCTTAATTATAAGAAATTTTAAATATTGTGATCAGACGGATTAAAATAAATAATTGTTATAATATTCACAATATGACGCAATTACACTATCTTATATCATAGTTATTGTCAATGTCAGAACCTTCGATTCCATGTAGAGTAAAAAAATATCTACTCTCGATCTATTTTATGAACAGAATATTAGATTTTTATGTGAAGATTTCCAGAACCTGGAAAACGCGATCAATCGAGCAGTTCGCTTGCCGAAACCTGTCAGAATTTTAGCCTGTGACTTACCGAACGATGACAATGACTGTGTCCATGGAAACGACGTCTAATTTCGGCTCCGTGAGTCAGCGATGGGTCACATCATGTGCGTCTGCTCTCGCAGCCTGTGTGATTCATCACGTGTGC
>NW_019060576.1:113729-124521 GCF_000696155.1 Zootermopsis nevadensis | reverse complement strand
AGAATTAAGTCCGACGCCCGTTTCTTAAAATTATCTGATCACGAATCGGCGCTGCACGTCTTGGCCGAGTGGTTAGTACCATGCTTCTTATTCGGGAGGTCCTGTGTTCAAATGTCGGCCCGGTGGACAGCCACCATGTCTTACGCACCTTCTACTTTCAGCTCAAATCTTCCACGAAACTGCCGGTATAATAAAATCAGGCCACGACCACTTCCTTCTATACGTTTTGCAAATCATTATTCAGGTGCTGTTACAGTTCCGATAAACGACAAAATAATTACTTAGTTAATTAATAATAGTAGTAGCTGTCACTCCCAAGCGCTGTATAAAAATTTCAATTTTTTTCAAAATTTTGCTAAAAAATCACACAAAATTAAATAAAATCTAATATTTTTAAAAATCCAAAATAAATAGCCTTCATAGCGAGATGCGACGTTTTGACACCCACGCAGTGGAACAAGCAAAAATCATAGTTTTATCTGTGACAAACGGATTGGAGATGCTGAGATGCTATTCAGCGGTGCACGTGCTGCGCAGTGTAGGCTACGAGCACAGGGGACCGCTGTCTGGCCTTGCAGCGCGGTCGGTAGCCAAGTCAGGAGCTATTAGTGGGGTGAGGAAGGGGGGGGTGTAATTTCCGGTCTCTTGTGGAAGCTGAGGAGGACGCCAGCACAGCAGGGTTATCGGCATCCCTACACAATCTCGAAGTCCGCGCCAGATTTATGTCGACGGATCTCTGTCCCTTCCTTTGAAACCAGCGACGCTTGTAACACGAGGGGCTGTGAAATGATCTGTCGACGACCGGAAGATTGTTTTTGATGATTCCACGCAGCCTGCCGTGTCCAAACCCGCCCTGTGGGACACCAGACCCCCAAAAGAGAGCCGAAAAACTCACTGCCATCATCCGGTGCGATATTTACAATCTGTGGACATTTGATTTCACACTGCAATACGCATTCACGACGTAGTGCAGAATGTCAACCTTATTTTTTAACGAAGACAAGTGCAGTAAAAACCCGTCTCTTGTGGAACTGTTCTGTACCCGAACCAGATAAATCCACTCCACATACCCCTCCCATGATATTTCCTAAAGTTACATTTTAATATTATCATCCCATCTACGCCTAGGTCTACCAAATGGTCTCTTTCCTTCAGGTTTTCCAACCGAAAACGTTCACGCATTTGCCATTTCTCTCATGCATGCTGCAGGACCTGCCAATGATGCGCAGGACCTCGGAAAAAACGTAAGTGTTTGATTTAAACCCGAATGGTGGGTGCATCTGTTGTTCTCCGTCGGCAGAAACCTGACACAAGGGCCGATCCCGCATCTTGGGGTGTCTCAACTGCAAGAACTGGATATTGTCATAATTAATTTTAAATAGGAATAGGCCAGACGAACCAGAAGGCTGGTCACGTGTGCAGAGTTTCAAGAGGAGCCGAAGTACAGACATCCGCCCCTGAGGAACCAGAGTCAGCCCGTGAAATTGGACGGGGCGGTCGTTTTACGGGGGCTTCAGCTGACGACCTCATCTTTTTCTGACCTTTGGTCATAAAACCCTGAATGCGTACGGACAGGAAGAGGAACAAAGCAGAGCCATCTGGAGACAGTAACACGAGAAACATTTTCCGAACCCTAAAAATTAATAGGGGGAAAAGACAGCTCACATGGAAACATGGCAGCCTTTCACAACGCGAGTGGTCTTCCCAACTAGCAGCAAGCGGCAATCCACTTCTTGAGAAGCTGACAGTCGCTCACATGGTCAAGAGATTCTCCACTTTACTGGCACCCAAGGATTCATTACTGTATCCGCCAGTGGACTCTATTCTGAGCCAGATTAATCCAGTTAACATTTCCGCGTCAAATTTCTTCTGGGCGTGTTGTTATTCTCCCATCTACTACTAAGTCTACAAAGGGGTTTCTTTCCGTCAGATTTTTCGACTAAAATGTAGTACGCAATTCTTATCCCACGCGTGCTACATGTCCGCCACCTCACCCTCCTTCATTTGATGGTCCTAATAATTTGGTGAAATATAAATCATGGAGATCCTCCACTCGCCTGTCACTTCATCCTTCTGAAGTGCAGATATTTTCATCAGTATACCCTGTTCTCGAAATAACAACGTCATTCTGTGATCTTCGCTTAATGTCAGCGATAATGTTTCTTACCCATACGTGGTATATACCAGTAATACTAAGAGCTCGTAAGCTGTGATAATCAAATTCTAAAGGTTTTTGACGACGGTAGTTTACACTAAAAATTATTCATTGTCAGAACTTTTTCCATCGTCTTTAAAATCACGACGTTTCGGAGGCTGGTTCTGTCTCCTTCTTCAGGTGAGGGGTACCTACTCTGTTCGGTCCCTTAGATAGAGCTGGACCAGTGACAGAGACTAGCTCTATCTAAGGGACCCAACAGAGTAGGTACCACTCACCTGAAGAAGGAGACAGAAGAAGCCTCCGAAATGTCGTGATTTTAAAGACGATGGAAAAAGTCCTGACAATGAATAATTTTATGTGATAATCCAGAAGCCTAAAGTGAATTTCATGTTTAGTAAGATTTGACGTTCTACGGCTGTGAGTCCGAAGATGGCAGTCTTCTGGGTTGCAGCTCCGCGTAGTCTGGTATAAATTTACCAGCGTTTCAGAGGTCCTTGCAGCCTCCATCATCAGGGCGACGAGTAACACTACACGGCGCTACAACCCACAAGACAGTCAGTCATCTTGTATTTATCATCCGTTCAAGACGTAAGTGATGAAGACATTAACAGACGAGTTCTCTGGGGAAGTCGCTCGCTTTGTTTCGCCCAGATGTAGTTCCTTTGGTATCACGTGATGTGTTTACAACTGAAGAAAAAAACAGTCGATTTAAATATTCGTGTGTTTGGTTACGTTGAGGGACCCAGATACAAACTTCACACGCCAGAGCGCCAGTCTGCTGTTTTCTGTAACTAACACCTTCCCCTTCTTAACCTTTCCGTACTGAAATTGAAGGGAGAATTTTTCCCTCCTCCCTGACATCTTGTAGTTGTGTTTCCGGGTCTAATATTAGACCCGTGGGGTTATTCCTTTGCCTGCTTTCAGGTCTCCTTTCCGTGCCTCCTTTTCTGTAACTGCTGAGGCGACCAGAAACGTTCGGTGCGAAAACGACGTACGTCCACATTAGTATACATTACTCGTGGGCAAACAAAGCAATACTCTGTATTTCTCTCAAGTTTCTTGTTGTTCGTGAACACGTGTGAAATTACACTACCACAGCCATATGAATTCAATACGAGTTCGAAAAATCAGATTATAATAGAACAAGAAATTCTTCAAAAAACGTACGACCCCTGCGGTGGGAACATTTTTTTTATTTGTAGTGTTCTGTCTGACGACAGGTCCATATGAACAGGATCCTTCCATCCTTTTCTCGGACTGGGACCTGTTCATATACGTTCTTGGCAGATGATCCAGAAGTGGTTTGCCATTGCCTTCTTCTGTGTATGAATGGAGTAACTGTTGGGATGCCACGGAGAAACCGGGGAAGCCCCCGGAGGAAAACTCCGTGATGTCTAGACCACGGCCTTGCCCAACACAAGTTATAAATTTGAGCACCACCGGGAATTGAACCCGGGACCCGAGGCTTACAAGGCTAGTGTTCTGACCGCTAGACCACCGTAGCGGTGGTGGGAACATACAGAACCATAAATTAATAATTTCGCCGCTTGGTTGTCCGTTGTCAAGGCGTCGTAAAAAAAGATAAATCCCGACAATAATAAACGAAAGTTTTAAAACCATTACCACGATCCTGAGTCGAAATTATCTTTTTAATCACAGTGGTAACTTTACGTACCACCTGCCTTGATATTCAATAAACCTTAATTTCTCTCACGGAAGGCGTCGATGGCTTTCTCAGAACAAACAGCGACCGTTTCCCTGAATAGTTTCAATGAGCTGATCGTCGTCATGGAGATGATTCGAGTTTCCTTCGCGTTAAGAACGAAATTTTTAGATAAAATTCAGACGAGCTTCAAAGAGCTAACCTGAGATGTGAAAGCATTCTTCTCGACATCCACACACTTACTCCCTACGTTGCTGTAACACCCGTGCAGTTTTAGAATTGATGTCAGCGACCAAAAACTAACATAAACATCCAAGAAGCTACAGCTTTCCTCTGGCGCTGAGAGCATAATATAAACATGAACGTACCCAGTCCTGGCCAAGCCTAAAATAAGAATTACAATGACGTCACATCATCATTCAGCAGCTATGCATATTCTTGATATACCACAACATGGTACACAAGCCGTCGTTAACTTTTCGCGTCTCGTGCATGACGCAAATTTATGATCCGCCAATTTCATAACACAAAATTCCTTGAACTAGTCAAGAAATTCATTTTTGTTACTGTACGTGGTAATTCACACAGCTCAGACTCAAAGCTCAACAATATACCCCATCTTCAGTCAGCTTAATCCAATCCTTTTACTGATTACCGATTTCTCTCCAATTCGTTTTCATGATCACACTCACACTGAGACAAATTTTTCGAAAAAAAAAAACTTTTCTAAGCTTTTACAACAAAATGTATGTATGCATTTCGTGTTTCCCCCGATATAACTAACACCCACATCTCATCATCCTGCACTTTGTAACCCCCAGTACTCGGCAGGGGTTAGAAACAACCCTCTGTTGTGTAATTATGCACACCACCTACTTTGAGAATCAGGAACTAAAAAGTAGCGGTTGACAAAATATATTTTAAGAAATAGCGAGAAATGAAGATCCATTTCTGTTGGCAGGGCAGGTGACTTTGGCCAGCTACATGCAAAAGATATGAAATGTTTGTGGACGTACTTTACAAGAACACCTGGCCACTCTAAGTGCACAACTGCGCTAACTTTTCCCAAAAATGCCATTTATTAACACAAATAAAAACAAAAATTCATTAAAAAACCTTTAGTCGTATAGTAAATTCAAATAAATCACTGCTTGTACTACAAACAAAATCATGGACCCAAAGCCCCCCCCCCCTCCGGGTTAGATGTCTCTCACATCGCCGAAATCAACCAGAAACAGTCATGGCGACGGACAGCCCCTCCCACGAATCATTTGAATACAGAATGTCTGAAATCGGCTACTCACGTGTTCTGCAGGGAGAATACTCGGAATATTCCCTGAAGGAATTTCGGGCAACGTAGCACGTTCCCACGGGATCTCTCCTGCTCAGAGTCTGGGAAAACCAGACGTAACGGGGAGCACAGGCCTGCAACAACAAGAAAAGGTTGGGAAAAAAGAACCCACAGCGCGGCAAAGCCGCAATGAAGTCATATAGGGGATTCCCCACATGGGGATTCCCCAACCGGTAACTTTCGCAAACAGAAAGGCGGGCGTTAATGTTGTCTGACTTTGACCAAAACCGGGGCGTGAAAAACTCCCAGATGCACATTAAATTAAAACCATGTCCCGAGTCGGCAGGCGCATTTTGCCACGTTTGGTCGAGAACGCGTCGGAGAAACGCCCCGTGTGACGCAGACGATGGCGGGGCATTCAGCACGCATGGGAGAGATAAGAAATTCGCTCACAGGTTCGTTTGGAGACCCTGAAGAGAAAAGGACAACTCAGAGGACCGAGGCGCAGACGGAAGCATAATATTAAAAAGTAGTCTCGGGTGAATTGGGTTTGGTGGGAAACGAGCTCAGGACAGGGGCCAGAGGCGGATCTTGTAAACACGACATTGAACTTTCTGGTTCATGAGGTTTCCTTACCAGCTCAGCGACTATCAGTTTCTCATGAAGGGCCTTAATCTGAGGAGGCAGGGCATGCACCAGTGGGATTGTTTCAGAACGTTCTTGACACACAAACGAGCGTCTCTTTCAACGCCAAGTTGATTGGGTGCACAAGCACCCGAAGATGCCACCCCAATCCACTGTAGGGTAATAATAATTGGGGGCCGGTAGGCTGCAGTAACACTATAGGCCTAGGACGCGCTCCTCACACACTGCCTAATCTCACATCGTTCGTCTCACGTGAATGAGTAGTGACAGAATGGAACACCGTGGAAACCTCAGCGCTGCAGTCGATATTCGTCATTCGTCTGGATCGTTTGTTGCATGTGAGTGAGTAGCAAAGTCCAGGAGCAGAAAACTTCGTCACAAGTCTCGTACCAGAAGCTCTACGAATTCCTTCTAAAGCAGGTGACGAAAAAGATGAAATAACTTAGTAGCGAGCACAGATTATATTAATCGTAGTCTGCCAAGTTGAAAGGGTTAAAATTAACGAGGACGAAAGACGGGCATAAAGTGACGAAAATTATAAAGTATGGGGTAAGGGTTTGATTTCTAAGGACCTTCTCCACTGGTAAGTTTTAATGTTTGCCCTTTGTTGAACCGATTCGAACAAAAATTAAAAGAATTCTTCAGACTTTGGTGTCGACCTGTAAACACTAAATTCGATCGACATTTGTTCTTGAGTTTCTCAGTCGAATATATGAGAGGGCAAAGACAGACTTGATCCGCACACCGTGCGTCCAATATCTGCGCTCGGTGCAGGCGACCTGATTCAGTGGCCTTATTTCTGACGTCCCGAAATAGCAACCGCGAATAACACCCACGCACCGGAATTAAGCGGGCAGAGAGGCGACCAGCTCGGGGCACACCCTGAGCAAGTTCCTGGTTACCAGGAAAAGGCGAATCCATCGCCCCCTCAGGAGCAGAGAGACTCGATTGTTTCTTGACTCATATTGGAAAGATTTCTGCTTCTAGCACGGTCATGAGAACAACCGCACTTTGTACTGTTCCTCAGAAATAATTAGAAATACCAAATCAAGGTGAATGAGATGGGTTGAGCATACAGCTTGCGTAGAGGAAAGAAATGAGTTCAAAACGTTGGCTGGAAAGGCTGAAGGAAGGAGACAACGCGGAAGACAGAGTAGTACATGGGAGGCTAATATTAAAATGGATCTTCCGGAAAGTTATGAGGGCCTGCTGGCTGCGTCTGTCGAGAGAGTAAATTTCCGTCCCTAACACATGACGAACGTAAAGGCGGCCGGAGACGCAAACACGTGAGAAACGCTGTGCGCGCTCCAGGCTGCAGAGCAGACATCACGTGCGCCATTACCGTGACAGCCATTGCTCTGATTAACGTAACGACTTTCAGAGAACCGTCGTTTAAGCTCGTTAATAAAATAAGACAATTATCATTAAGGTTAGTTAAGTTTAGACGTTTGCTATCAGTTACAAAGTCCTTGTAACTACTCCATTTCTCTCACGTACCACGCGCAAGCCTCTTCCATAAAAGTAATCGTCAGAACAAATTACTTTCCTTCGTCATTATTTACAGTTTGCTATTAAGAAACTGCAAGCAAATTATAGACATATTGAAGTTAAAAACTGAAGCCTTTATAAGGATAGCGCATAAGTCGCTTTAATTTGCATTGGAAATCGAATCTCTTACAGATTAGATTAATTCCGTCATTACGTTCGAACAATCAATTCCGTTTTGTTCACGTGTTCAAAGTTTCGCCATACTAAAAAAAATCTGAGAATCTAAAAGAAAAATCGGTTCCGGCCCGAAAGACGATAATTTCTTTATGATTACAAATCCTTTTCTTGCGTATTAAATCGTCTCACCACCGACCCCAGTCACACATGCACACATTCATCCCAAGTTAATGTGTTTCACCGTCATCTGCCGCCTCAGTTCGCAGGACGCACAAATCTCTCCTCAGCATCCTTTCAGACTTCAGACTTCCCCGTCGACTTCTGGCTCCCTCGTTTCCACACGTCGCACATGCCTTTCCGATCCACGTTAATTTCTAAACGGGGTGACGAAGAACTGAAGACGTCTAAGATGCGTGAAGACGCCTTGTAGTCTGGTGGAAACTGACCGACGTTTCAGAGGTCCTTACTACAGACTACACGGGGGCAACGTCCCAGAAGAGAGACATCTTCAGCTACAAGTGCACAGCGTACTGACACAAGACTGATTTCATATCGATAGACTGCCTATTAACCGTTCACTATAACTTTCACACCCTAATAGACATAATGTAGGTAGTCTCTGCAGCTGAAACAGCGTCATCAAATAATCCAAACGAACAGTCCACAGATAAGTAAAGACACAGATACACTCCAAAACCCAGAGCGAATATTAAATCCTTGCGCAAATACGTACACACGCAGGCCTTATCATACACGCGTGTTGTTACGTGTAACTTGTATTTATCTCCACTTCGTGCACAACGTAAATACACGGTCGTACCGAGCAGAAGGTTAAATGTGGGTTAGGAGAAGCGGGAGGTAAAAATCACGCCCGGTAAATTTTGAGAGATCTGCATAATGCAGAACGCGCAGTCCACAACAGATCACGCGGATATTTTATATAAATTTCCATCTCATTTTGATCTCCTGCGTGTGATTCAGATTGCTCTAAAATTGCTTATTCTTGCCCCCCTCCCCTCTGTAATCTCAGTGGTCTGGGAGCTGCCTCTAGATTCCCGGAACCTCATATCAACAACCATCAGATTCGTTTCAATGCACAATCATCAAAGTAGCATCGAAACATCCGTATATTTAATCCAAAAATCTAAGTGGGGGGCGGGGGACAAAACCACAGGAACACTCACTTACTTCAGAATGGTCGGTAACATAAGCGATAAGCTTGTATTAAATTATGTTCATTCAAAAAATTTCATCATATCGTCTATTCCTTCGGCAATCCGTCCCGAATGAGGTGGGTTTCCTCATCCTGGTGCCGAAAATTTTATGGGCATTTGTATAAAGAGACCCGCAAGTTGGTTAGAGGCGGTCGGCAGACCCCAATTATCGCAAATCGGCAAAATTCGCATCCAAAACAATTTGGCGGATTTATTAGTTGGTGGGAAAACAAAAATTATAATGCACGCGCATTCTAGTAAGACTCCAGAGAATTCTCGAATAAAAATCTACAAATTCTATTTTGAAATTCTTTTCAACACCGTAAACAGAAATTACAAAGGAATTGCAAAGAAAATTCTGCCGTGGCTTGAGCTAGGCGTGTGATCAGGTTCATAACAAAAGTTCGTGTCCATCGACCATCAAAGTCACTGACGTAGCAAACATTAAAACAGCACGCTTTTTTTGAAACCCGAAACCAACAGAGTAAATCCCGTTTCTTGAACTGTAAGTCAAGTGTACACAGACTTTAAGCAAACTCAACATGAAAAGCAGTCTATCAAAACGTTAACTTCTTTTTACAATAAGGCACCAGTACGAAAAACGTTTCCACTTTTGAATATTAAGACGGGCACTCACATTTTTACGGCTTAGAAAGTTTACTTAACTTATTAACACTATCCAGCCTTTGCGCAGATAAATATAATTCCGTGTTCGAAGATTACAAGGCCGTGGTTGGTATGGCCACTGAACGTTCGTGCCTTACGCCACTAATGCAACGAGCCGGCATAAAATCGTGTAACAAGGACATAAAGCTCACCTTCACAAGTCCTCTGGTTGTTAAATTACATTTCCGCATCCATAACCACTTCAGGCACTGTGGTAACTATATCTACCACCTGATATAACATTTAGTAACAATGCACTTTAATCACAGAGTGTATTTATGTGTCTCGTATGATTCTCAGTGTAAACATCGATTATTTCATTAAACAGCGTTAACCAGTTGATTTTCGTAATTGTGAAGTGTCGTGTTTTCTTCGCGGTACGGACTGAATTCTTAAATTTTGTTTAGACAAACTATGATTCTCGATGTTAACAGCGATTATTTCCTTAAACAGCGTTAACCAGTTAATCTTTGTAATGGTGAAGTGTTGTGTTTTCTTAGCGGTACGGACTCAATTCTTAAATATTAATCAGACGAACTATGAGTCTCAGTATAAACAGCGATTATTTCCTTAAACAGCGTCAACCAGTTGACCTTAGTAATGGTGAAGTTTAGTGCTTTCTTCGCGGTACGGACTCAATTCTTAAATATTTTCTTCACTCTCATTATACTCTATCCTTATCAGAAGCCCCCTTAGAAATACGTGTCTTTCGATCCCCCCCCCCCCCCCCCCCGTAACTTTCTCTTTGTTTCTAGTCTCTAAGTGACAGGTCCTCGTGAGATTACTGAACGCAAAAGAAGTTCTACGCACAATGCAGAATTAAGACGTGTAGTTAGCCTGTTCTTCCACCCGGGAAGGAGAAACGCCTATGATTCAAGTTCTACTTCAGGTTCTCCTACGGCTTACACTTCGCACTGCTGATGAGAACAAATTTCTTCGGTGCCACATTACTACAGCAAAGAATGTTTCTATCTGCTTTTCCTTAAACATTCGCTGCAGTCAAGAACGGTCCAGAAGAAAACTGCAGAATTCAGTGAGATCATTTGCTTCTTGTGCCATGAGAAGGTTTTCAGACAATATCCAATATTTGAAATGGGTTTTCGTGTTAGACAGGGATTATATTGCATCAATACGAGCCAAAATGACATTCACCTGGAAATGTATGATCAGAAGCTTTCGCGGCGACTAAGTACAACGAATTCTGCTCTGGCTACTAGCCGTGTCTTCATCCTCAGGGTGACCCTGAGGACGACGACGAAGATAGATCTTGAAACGTTGGTGTTTTCTTCATTAAACGACCTTACGCGGCCGGGAGCCCGAGAAGAATTCATTATTCGCCGGGTAATTTTTGGCGTAAACACCCAGAAGTTTCTGGAGCTGACACTTAAGACTAGCAGACAGAGGAAACCCAATCCACAGTCAATTTTATCCTTTCTGGGCACATAAAAGATCTCCAGGTAATACAAGACGAACGGAAATGATAGAAAATT
>NW_019060576.1:78661-101501 GCF_000696155.1 Zootermopsis nevadensis | reverse complement strand
ACCCCCCCCCCCCCACCTCAAAGTACCGGAATAGAATCACTTACATTCCATAATGCAGTATTAAGGCGGCAGGTTCTTGTGAACTAGGTAATGAGCCTCCTGGTTCCATAAAATACGACGAATTTGAGTAGCTGAGCGACTACTAGCTTCCCAAGAAGGATTCCGTTTCGTGGAGTTATTCAATTGGTTATCATAATTCAAGATTTGCACATTTTTGACACCAGTATCTAGTATCAAAGGGGGAATGAGGTTTTAGGTTTCAGTGCCTCGAGTTTCCATGACGACCAGATACTTTTTCGTGTTTGATTTCTATTCACATGTCAAATCGGGTGCAGCTCCAAAGTACCCGCTGAATTAATGCAGTCTCTCCCCCCCCCCCCCCCAAGGCAACCAAGACGACCCAACGCGTCTCTCAGTTCGTCAACGTCTTCCCGAGGACGGGCGTCTCAAAGTCGCCGCGTCTGTCCGCATGAACTGACATCCTGGTGCCTTCAGAGCCATAGATTTGCGGGGCGAATTCGTCTGTCGGGCCGTAAAAACGCAATACAAATTTACATTTGTATTGTTCAAACGTGAAGGAACGTAAGAAGCCCAAGTTTCATGGCACGTGTAAAATCCTGAGTCGACTTCAAAGCACCGGACACAATTTTCGTTTTGTGACGACAAACTACAGAATTCTTAGCGGTTTGCGCATACTGGATACTTTACACAAGGTACAGAAATATTTTTAGACGTTCCGCGCACGATTACAGTCGCCAACCACTTCTCTTTCCCCTTACTCATCCTACTGACACACAGCTTTACGTCTCGGCAGTACAGAAGGTGGGTGAGATGGGTCGTACATGTAGTATGAATGGCGAGGATGAGAAATTCATCGACAGATTTAGTAGGAAGAGACCACTTGGCACACCCAGACGCATGCAGAGGGATAATATTAAAATGGATGTCAAAAATAAGATGCGACACTTCAGAAAAGATTCAACATTATGATGATGACGACGAAGACGAAGATGATGATGACGATGATGATGATAATGATGAGGACGATGATGATAACGACAGCGATGATGATGACGATGATAACGACGAAGATGATGGCGATGATGATGATGATAACGACAGCGATGATGATGACGACGAAGACGAAGATGATGACGATGATGATAATTATGATAACGATGATGATGATGCTGACGATGGTGATGATGACGACGATACTAGTGGTGCAACAAGAAGAATTCGCTGCAACAGCCCACACAGGCATCAAAATCTATGCAGAGACGAACAAGACGGTAATTTCTTCCGAGCATCAACTGCATAGTAAATGCACATATAAAATTTACATGTGCAACGCCGAGTAGTCCGTACGTATATTGAACAGTGCGTACCATAAATCTGATTACAATTCCGTGCGTTAAGAACGCACGCTGTGACGTGGACGCATCTGCCAGGCGACGTCAAACTGACGAGCCGATGAGACCCTCCTCTCCTCGCACCACCACGTTCCTCTTCCGTAAAATACGACACGACAATTTTGCTTCCGATAACTCAAGTTCAATTTCCGGTTTTGGGTTGCCACCGGGTGAGTCATAACGCCGGATAAGACGCGCGAAAATCAAACCTCACAGAAAACACGAGTCTCCATGACAACGATCACACGGTTAATGCTGTTTAGCGAAGTAATCATCACTGACTATTCTAAGAATCACATGGAATACATGAATACACTCTGCTATCTCTTGGTTGTATACCAACGTTACGGAGGAGCATACTGCCTCCATCTTCAGGGCTGAAGACGAAGACTGCTACACTGAAACCCTCAAATCCCTTTGACATTTCTTCTTTCGCTGGTCCAAGTTGGTCCAGTTTGCTCTTAAACGCCTTAAATGTGTGTGTGTTACCTGGTTGGCCAGTTTGGTACCTTTTTTCATCTTTGCAGATTTCACCCCAAGCTCCCCAGAAAATAAGACTTGCAGATGATGTATAACTTCATGCATGTCAGTGCGCTCAACTTGAGGCACAGCCTCGCGCAAAGTCCCCAAACCTGTGTTGCTCACAGTGAGAAAGTCGCCCAAAATCAAAAGAAAAAGATATAGAAAAGTGTAGCGCTATTATTCCACTTGAAAATGAGTCCACTTTGCTCCTGGCACCACCCAATTTGGGCCCATTCACATTTTTATACATTATCTGACCACAAAAATACTTTGAAACTCGAGCACTCTTGAAACACTAAGTGTCGGGTCGTAGTGCTCGATAAAAATGGTCGACGGCAACTGGGAATAAAAGGCAGGCTACGACCACTTCAGAGATTACTGCTTCGCGTTTCACACACATTTCACAGTCGCTCTTACAAGACGACGTAGAACGTCTGTTGAAATGATAACAAGAAACATCAGACGAATGCTACGAACTTAAGTACCGTAAGACACATTTTATAAATGAAAACTCAGATGAAATGCGACTTAAAATGGCTGAGTTAAGTGAAAAGGACACAAAGAATTGCGGCTGGTAGGTCTTTGAAAGCAGAAGCTCGTATAAATAATATTTAAGAACTCAGTCCGTACCGCGAAGAAAACACAACTCTTCACCATTACAAAGATCAACTGGTTAACGCTGTTTAAGGAAATAATCGCTGTTTATAGTGAGAATCATACGAGACACATAAATACAAAATTAAGAGTAATTAATTATTTAAGTAGGTGGTGCATATAATTACCATTCCGCTTTAAAGGGTAAAAGCCTTTTCCCACGGCCAAGGGAAGGCTGTGATGAACACTGCCTCCAAGATGCAAGCAAACATAAACAGACGGACAATCATAAATACGTCGATATAAAGCCAGTGATAAAGCTTCGAGTGCAAAGTTCCCGATTTTACGGGCTACATTGGCCTTCAAAATGCGCTGATGAAAAAGCTAATTGATCGGTGCAGAGATCACACTTCTTCCAAATGTTCAAGCCTAGTACAGACTTAGTAGCAGTGGTGAGTTGTTATGAAAAGTGCGGAGAACACTTTTTATGTAACGTCAACGATAATAACACTCCCTGAAGATGGCTTTCTTCTGGGATGTTGTGACGCGATCTGGTAGAAACTTATCGACGTTTCAGAGGTGTTTACTGTCTACGTGATTAGGACGATGAGTAACAATGGAGGCAATTAGCGCCTCCTTCTTAGTTTCTACCCGACTGCACGGCGCAACATCGCAGAAGACAGCCTTTGCACTCGACGTCTTGAGAACCTCGAACAACCAACGAGGCAGGGCAGACGGAAACATGATCGCAAGCTAGAGAGATCCGAAGAGCAACACGTGATGGCTGAAAGGCCATTGCAACATATCTGAAGAATTAATGGTCATTCACGTGTGATATTTACAGACATTACTTCTAAGCACGTGCAATAAATCATGTGTTGATTTATGGACGCGGCTGGTTACTCAGATGAACATCTACTATTTTACGAAGTCCGAAACCCAAGACAAAATACAAAAAAAGAAAAAAAAATCCAAAGCCAAAAACGTTGATGGCAGTCGAAAGATCCTTCAAGATACTGGTAAGAAATGAATGGCGTTATATTGATACCGAGAAAACACGAAGCAGATGGATATAGTCTGTGCAGTGCGAGACATCCATCTCCCCACATATACGGTTTAGCGAGGAACTAACTGTCTGTCCGTCCGTCCACAGCCAAGACGAAAAGGCGCGTCTCTTGAGGCTGCAATTAAAGCTCCTCTCGAGCGACGATGTCAGGACACTCGAAGAAACCCACATGAGAAAATCCACAATTCACATTCCGTCCAATAACAAAAAGTGGATTGGAGTCTCTAAAACAGATTCCAAAACGGGTATTATCGTCAATTATTTTACGGATTTTAAGGTTACAAAGTAATGTGGTAACTATATGTACCACGTACTTTATTTAACCTTCAATAACTCTGCATTCTTCCCACACAGTATATTTATGTGTTTCGTATATGATACTCAGAATAAACAGCGATTATTTCTTAAACAGCGTCAACCAGTTGATCTTTGTAATGGTGAAGGGTTGTGCTTTCTTCGCGGTACGGACTGAATTCTTAAATAATATTTAGACGATCTTCGACTAAATGCCTTGACTATTAAACCAGCAATTCCCTAGGCAAAGTTTTTGAGAAAATCATCTTGAAAAGACTAAATTTTCAACTTAAGGAGCTCCACATTATCAGAAATGACCAGTATGGTTTTAAACGTGGACATTCCACAACGCACACACTATTAAGAAATATAGAGAGAATCACTCACGGATTTAACAATAAGAAAGCCACAGTGGCATTGTTCCTGGACATAGAACGAGCATTTGATAAAGTTTGGATCACGGGGCTAATAGCAAAACTCATTAAAGTCAAAATTCCGCCTCACCTAATCCACGTAATTCACAGTTACCTCCAGAACCGTTCATTTTCTGTTTCACATGGGAGCTCTCACTCAAGCTGCCGCCCCATCAGGGCCGGCGTTCCCCAGGGTAGCCTACTCGGGCCAACACTTTTTAACATCTACATAAATGACATCCCATCCATTGAGAATGACTCCAACGTGTCCATCTCAATCTATGCAGATGACACAAATATCAGTGCTCGCTCAGGAAAATTAGACATAGCGATAACGAAATTAAACAGAGCAATAGGCCTTCTCGAACCCTGGTTTCGGAGATGGAGAATTCAGATCAACATTGACAAGTGCACCACAACGGTGTTTTCAAAACGTTTACGTGACTATCGCTGCACTGTTCCCACCGTAAATTTTTTTAATAAAACCGTAGCTTTTACCTCCGAAACCAAATATCTGGGTGTCATTCTAGATTCAAAATTGACGTACAAGGACCACATTTCATCCATTCTCCATACAGTAAACTTCTAAATTATGTTCCAAACTTCCAAATTAATAGCCTCAGCTTTCTCTAATACAAAATTCAAAATTCCGTCTTTTATGCCAATCATCACCCCAACGCCTTCACTCTTACTTTATCCTTAACAGAAGGACGAGCGGGCATTGCCTGGGGACCTTCTAATTATAAGATGCTCTTTCTCCCCACCAGATATCGAAGTGTCTCTCACTTCTCCCCCCACCAATTTCCTCTTTCTCTCTCTCTCTGGTATGATTTTCATTATTAAGAGCGATTATTTCCTTTAAACAGCGTTAACCAGTTTATCTTTGTAATGGTGAAGAGTTGTGTTTTCTTCGCGGTACGGACTGAGTTTTTTAAATATTAATCAGACGAACTATGATTCTCAGAGTAAACCGTGATTATTTCCTTAAACAGCGTTAACCAGTTCATCTTTGTAATGGTGAAGAGTTGTGTTTTCTTCGCGGTACGGACTGAGTTTTTTAAATATTAATCAGACGAACTATGATTCTCAGAGTAAACCGTGATTATTTCCTTAAACAGCGTTAACCAGTTCATCTTTGTAATGGTGAAGAGTTGTGTTTTCTTCGCGGTACGGACTGAATTCTTAATGTTATTTGGACGAGCTTCGGCTTGAAAGGAAAAAAGCAGTTGGAACAAAGTTGCCTCGTTTGAAATTTGAATACATCAGACAAAAGTTTTTACCCGGCCGAACTACGCCGATACATTCATTTTAATAATATCTCCCCTCTCCGGACTTCCACAGAACCTGCTCCTACTGTTTTATTGCAACGATCCTGTTCCACTCTGTATAATTTTATGTATTTTGAGAAGAAATGCTGCTAAGTAGTGTCCAGTTTTTTAGGGCCTAATCGCCGCATGAAGGAGAATCCAGGAATAGTTTGCAGAATTCAAACATGTAACTTAATCGCAACCATTAATTTGTCATTCCAGGGGATTTTTTTTTCATAAGGACAGCGAAGAACATTCTGTCAATGCCGATCGCTTAGCACGCTTCGCATTCCTGTTTTACGAGCCAACAAATTGTTTATTGTTTAATGTCGTGGAAACATTTGAAATCGCTTCGGTAGGACTACGCGCAAAGTAGTTAAAAAAACAGAATAAGTATGATTAGGAATCCAACCGATCGCGCATGAGACAGTAAAAGAAATCGCTGAGTGGTATAAATAAATTATTAGATCTGTGCAGGGAGGGCACTGACCTCTCGTATAATCACATACAGCAAAAAGAATTCGCCACGGACAAAAGCAACTTCTGTCGATGTAACAAGCAATGACCCCAGATCCTGAATTGAGACCGAGGGCTTTCTCCGTCCCTTCCCAACAACCGACTCGCTGGAAATGGGGTGTGGGGTGTCGCCTCGCCCCATTTGGGTTTTCGATATGACCAGTAAGCGCTTCGCCCCATTAAGTATTCAAACAAATATTATTTAATGACGCTGAGACTATATCGCATCGGGTGATACGATGTTTCGTGAAACTGGAAAGAATCTGGAAGGAAACGGTTCTAGAGCTAGGTAAAACGTGCGGTCTGAGATTTTCACTGCGGTGATGATAATGATGATGATCTTCCCGGGCTTTGGCGGCGTGTGGACCGGTCGATAGATGCCAACGTTTCGTAGAAAAGTACTGTCTCCATCTTCAGGGCTAAAGTGACGATGGTGGGAATGAGACGAGTTATATAGGGTGGCAGGTCGGAAGGTTAAAGGGCCAATCATGACGGAACGAGGTACATACAGACCGCTCCTCTTCCTGCCACAATATGTGATCCTTCTGATTCAAAACATCGTCACCTCAGACCTGAAGATGGAAACACTACTTTTCTCCTAAACGTTGGCATCTACCAGCCAGTCGACACGGAGCCAGAACCCAAAAGAGCACTATCATTGCGTCAATCATGTTAAAGGCTTTCTCCGTCTGCCTCAGTTTCAATAACGTGTGACTTAGCCCGGTATTGCTCCCTGGTTTAGTTGTTCAAAAGCAACAAATGAAGGAGTCTCTTTCGTGTCTTCTGTTTCAAGGTCTAGCGCCTTTCGGTCGCTGCTGACGGCAAAGTAGATCAACAATGAACCGCGCAGTGCAGTCTGAGGTGCTTGCTGCCTCCATCATCACCTCTGAAGCATCAGTAAACTACTACATGGCACAATATCCTATAAGACAGCCATCTTCATGAGAATCTGAAAACTCACCAAGGACAGAAATGTCAAAGAGGGTAGTTGGCACCTACCTGTGATGTCAAAGGGCACCTCTTGGCAAGCGTTGTCCCTCCTCACGTCACACCTGTACACAGCGCCACCTTTTTCGACTCCAGGTTGATTTGTCTGCTCCTCTGGGGCACCAACCAACACCCTGGAAGACAACACACAGCCCTTAACAAGCTGCGACACTTTATTTACTTATTCGTGGTTCGTTTAGGGTAGCCGTCGGTCGCGTATTACCTGCATTGTACACACATCCAGACCACAACACCGTCTGACATTTCTTCACATAAATTTATCTGCGCAATTTTTCGACTTTTTCTTGTTCAGTAATCTCCCCTTACCAGAAAAAAATTTGCATTTTGAATTTTTTTTTTAGTCTCCTTGAGACAGTGGCATTTGATAAAACGCGTACGTCACAATATCAACAATCTCCATTTCGTCCTTCAACAACCTCACTTCTTCAGGAATCTCTTTTCGGATGCTTCATTTCCCTCTCTCTTTAATTCACTGCGTCATTTCCAATTCATCGTTCACCGACATCCTCACATTAGACGCTGCACAGTCTGAGCTACTGAAGCAGCGTCGTTAAATAAACTGTAAATAAAAATGTACAATGCGGACGTTTCGTCACGCCTGCCAGATTTCCATTGCCCCTTGCAAGTTAGTCTGTGTTATCTCCTCGGCATTTTTCTCGTACATCAGGCTTCCAATATCAGACACAACAAGATCTACGTCAGTTTCCTCTCCTACTGACAGGCATTCAGACTCGCACTTTGGTGCCTGAAAGCATCGAGTCTGTTTGTTCCTTTTCGTCCTTAAGCGACGCAATCATTAACAGATCGCTGGTTGATGGACAGTCGCAAATTACACGGCAAACTTCTACTGATGCGCTTATCAATACCAAATAACCACAAAGTATCGAAATACGACATGACTTCTAGGTAACGAAACCACGAACAACGTCCATTCGAAACCCCCGTCAACACTAAAACTTGTCTTCAGTTACGCCACTTCTTACTTCCACTTGATCAGGTTCAATGTTTACGTAATCCGCAAATACAAATTCCTCGTCCGACCCCTGCAATGACCAAGCCTACTTTTTGTCGTCCTCCTCCTACCTCCGCGTTGTCCTCTTGTGATCTACTGATTTACTAATTTTGACTATTATTCCTTTCGTGTGTATGAAAATCAAAAATCATTTAATTTCTGTGTCTACAGGGTGTGTTATTTTATTCTATTTCTCTCTCCGACACTTTTCCGCCCAGTCGTTGATATGTCCCTCAAAAATTAACATTTTCTGATTAAACTTACCGCCCTAACTTCCAGCAGTTGACAAACCAAGTGAACAGCTTATCACTTACCGCCTTCAGTACAAACTTCTGACATCTCAACAATTCACGTGTCCAGGCATTCGAAAAAAAACCCGCTGTACTCCCAAGCCCTTTCAAAGGTCTGTCGATACTGAATATCTGGCCGTACATGGTTGTGAGTACCAGCCCCAATCATCACGCTGGAGGACCTCCCCTTGTCGTCTGTTCGCAAATGTTTATACACATCTTACTAAGGCACTGTAATACACCAGAATAAATGGTAACAACTTTGTTCAGGATTGACGTTAACAGAGCGTAGTTAAACAAATGAAAGAAAAATCATTCTCCTCGCCTGTGACGTAATGTCGGTTTGCGTTTCTGCGTTACATCACAAGGGCGTGGATAAACATGGCAAAGGTATGCGGTTTTCTCATCTGTGAAGATGAACTGCTCATCATTTCACACTCTTTGAAGTGTCTCTCTTGAAAACAAAACCGCGGTCTCCGAAGGGCGTCATTTAACACGGCGTTGCCTTTAGACACGATCTGTTCTTAAGCGTTCGTTATACACTAATTACCAATCTGCATAATTTAAAGACACGCTGTGAAGAAATTAAAACAATAACTTAAACACAGAACTCGTCAGCCGTAAAATTTCAAAAGGACTAATCATTTATGACAAGATAATATTAAAATGGGTCTTAAAGAAATTTGTTGTGGACTGGATTCGTATCGCTCAGGATAAGACCCCGCCACGGGGTCTTGTGAATACAGTGAAGAAATATTTGGTTCCTTAAAAGGCGAGGAGTGCCTCGACTATAAGCAAAATTGATGTTTTTTGGAACGAAAATACTCCACCGCTTCCACTTCCCGTCGACATCACGCAGTCTTAATTACGCGCAGTGGCGCCACGGGGCAGAGACGTTTAATAACCGAACGTAAAGATAATTGTTAGGAGCCCTTCGTATTCCAGCGACGCCCAATAACCAGGTGTGTCGTGGTAGCTGATGGGGCCACCGACTACATGTTTTAAGCCACACCCACTAATCTCTGTTACTATTAGACAGGACTACCGCTTCCTGCGTCATCATCCACAGCCCTCTATGAAATATTAATCAAGTAATAGAAGCTTCCCGAAGCGACGGGGAACAAATAGGCCGTGTCTAAATTGCCAGCTGTCAACAACACGCGACGCCTTCCGTGATCTGCGTGCACGTCATCAGCTTCATTTTAATATTATTCCTAGGTTTAAATCTTCGGGCGTGAGGTATGAAATAGCAGCCCATCCCTCGCCATTATACCCTCTAGACAGGGAATTTTTGACTAGCTGAGAAACTATCATCTTCTCTCAGGAAGGACTCTGCTCCATGGAGTTGGTTATTAAATGATCATAACTGCAAGGGTTTAATGAAGATGTCTGTCCTCTGTGACGTTGCGTCTCGTAAAAACTTACCGACGTTTCGAGAGAGTTTATTGCCACCATCATCAAGGCTGGAGACAGTAAAACACCTCTGAAACGTCGGCCAGTATCTAGCAGACTACACGGCGAAATACCATCTTCACACTTGTAGCTGAAACATATCACATGCAAGTTCAACCGAAAGTCGCCGAGGTTCAAAAAGTTCAAGGCGAGCCACGACGAATGATTAATTATTGGAAAAAAAAGCCACCCATATACTGTCCTCAAAGCAGAAAACCGCGGTTCTTTCACGAACAACACGCGTGACCCTTGTAACGTAGAACATTACTCAAAGGAACGCACGGGAGTTAAGTGAGACACGGAGGCAGGTCTCGTAAGTGTTTGTGACAGGAGGCAGCAGAATTCCTTGGTAATGACGAAGTACGTACGTACATAAATGGGCTGCCATTTGGTACGCCTTATGTACGCAAGGCGCACCAGGTATGACCGAACCCACAGGCATTCAAAATCGTTAGGAGCAGTGGAAATCTAAGCTCACTCCAGTCTGAAAGACCAATCAGCTACAAACAGGGCATTGCATAACCTGACCAGACTGTCCCTTGATAAACTGATAGTCCCTCAGCGAGCCAAGAAATTCCATTATATTCTTCACAAGAGTTCGCAACAGACTGTATCCTGAGCAAACTGAAATAAGTCCACGCTCCAAAATTATTTCTTTGCGATCCATTTTAATATTTCCATCTAATTTCTGCATGGTTTTCTCATCTGCCCCCTTTTCTTTCCATTTTCTAGCAAAAATTTTGTAAGCATTTCTAATTTCCACGCATGTTATATGTCCCGCCCAATTTCTCTCTCTCTCTGGGGGGGGGGGTGAGTGGTCAGCATCACGCATGGACCGCACTTTACCCCCGGGAAAGGACCCCGGTACCCTTTGGATAGGAGTCTGGGCGGGCCCCAGAGCCGGTCCGGTCGCAGGGTCTAGAGGGAAAATCCTCTGCCATACGTCGCTTTGCTTGTGAGACTATTACCCAAAAATTAATAGAGAAACATACCGGAGTTCCCTAACCCATTCTTTCTAACGCTGCATCCGTCGTTCGATTTTTTTTTTACTCAGGCAAGAAATTATTGTTAACAGAACAAACCATTCATCGCCCTGAAGATGGAGGCGGCAAAGACCTCTGAAACGTCCGTAAAATTCTACCAGACTACACGGCGCAACAACCCAGAAGACAGCCATCTTCGGACACCGCCGTGAAAACCTCAATACCTACAAATTACCCAGAGTTCGCCTCAAACACAGCGTTACGTCAGTTGTTATGGCTTCCAGCAGCTGTGTTAAGAAACACGTCACTTATGATCAGCTGACATTTGACAGTGACCAGGGTAACTAACAAACGGACTTGACACACATCGAATCATGACCGTCCTCAAAATTGCCCCCTTGCCGCAGTGCAAAGACCGCCAATGAGCATTATCCTAAGATACATTTATTTAATTTGGTTTTTAAAAGCACTGAGACATTTAAACCACTTGAAGGAATGTTTTCATTTTATTAAATACTTAAATAACATTTCCAGAAGTCCGAGACGGATACATGACTGCTAGCTCGCAAAAACTTGAAACAGATGCGGCCTGTGAAACTTATGGCAAAGATATTACGTGCGGACGTATAAGTACAAGTGTTTCGTAGAAATGTCAGCCTCCTTTCACCCTTTCACGTTTCACAACGCCTCGGCCCCAGCGCACTTCATCTCAAGGAGTGGGCAAGAAACATCGCGAGACGACGAAGCCATCCGACCGCGAGTGTCGAGGACCTCAAAGTCTAATTTCCGAATATGGAATAAGTTTACGTCACACGGGACAAACGCTTACACCGCCTGTTCGGTTATATGACGCTGTATCAACTCGTTTCTTCGCTCATTTAACAACACGGTCTCAACGCCTGCATGGCGTTAAATCTGATGGTGATTAGGGAATGAACATTTGAAGAGGAGGTGAAAATATCGTGGTCTATTCCATAATTTCCCTGAAGGGGCTGATAAAACGACGACACTGTCCGGACACCGACGGCGTTTGGGTCACGAACCAAACCCTGGATTTCCCGAACACGAAAAGGGAGTTCCAGACACTTAAAAGCGAATCTCCTTATAAAAATTTGTGATTTGTCGTCTATCAAAAAATTACGTCATCAAACTATGTTACGTTTATTTGTTTACTCGGCATTGTTGTACCAACACAACAATGCCGAGTAAACAAATGACTTGACAAATTACTTGAGTAAGACACTAAACTAACCCCC
The DNA here is from genome assembly GCF_000696155.1 of Zootermopsis nevadensis. The sequence goes on along the minus strand of NW_019060576.1, from coordinate 89,376 downwards.
CATTCGGGGGGGGGTGGGTTTTAAAAACTTGACCAACCCCCCGAGGAGCTCCGAAAGGAGCGCTCTGCTCTAGTCTAGAGAAATCTAGAGAAAAATTCTGAGTCGAGACGTGGTAGGACGACTGGGAAAAAAGCACGTGAGAAGTGGTCGTTTGATACTTTCACTCAACATCCGAGAATTCGTGTAAATTATTAGGAAAACGACGCAAACCACTTCAGTTCCTCCGTCCGTCCCAGACGAGATTCGAAACGGGTACGCTCCGGTTCTGAAGCGTTGTATGACGTCACTGTCTCCTCGCTCTATCAGTCAGACATCTGCGAGGACCGGGACAAAAAGTAGCCGCCACATGTCGAAGTGGTTGTCGGAGAGACGACGATGGATGGACGGACAGCAGCGCAGAGAAAAATTAAACCACAATTTACAACCACTTGCAGCGATGAATAGCATTGTTTTTATAGGCCTATTACAATGCAATCTTCAAGAGTGGCACCACACAACAAATTCGCCTTGACGGCATTAAATCTAAGTTGGCATTCTGAGGTGAACAATAAAAAAGCACGCCATAATCTTTGGTCATTAAGCGCGCAAGAAACATTTCGCTTCTGCAGGGCCTGAAAAAATGGGGGGAAAAAATAGAAAAAAGCAACAGGACCATATATACATGATTAATTCTCGCTTCATGTGATCATCGCCCTGATAATGGAAGCTGCACGCACCTCTGAAACGTCGGTCAGACAACATCCGTGGACAGGAGTCTGTTGCTTATGACGTTTTTGCAGATACACGACTCAGCACCCCAAAATCCGTTTCCAAGGGGATTATTCGTCGTTTCAGGAAACTAAATTTTCAACGACAACGTATAATTATGTTCGTGTTAATTAATTAAGTACCAAAAAGAACTTGGTCCTTCTCTTACTTTCAGCTGCTGATGCTTAATTTTAATGGGAAACAGCAAATCACTTGTCCGTATTAATCGCAGGCCTTATCTTAATTGATCACCTTAACCAAACCAAAGGAACGCCAGTCACGTTTCGACATTGATTGGTCATCTTCAGGAGGTTCTCTTTACGTGTTCGAAACTACAGATGGCGGCTAATTTGTATTAGCAGCCACATGTAAGTAATCTTCTGCATGCATCGAAACAAAGACAGAAACTCTAGTAATCAAAAACCCCGCCTTCTGTGGAACCTGAAGGTTCATTTCACAACAGCCCGCCAGTAGATCCTGTCCTGAGCCAGATGAATCCCATCCTCTCTCCCACCCAGTTTCCATAAACTTCATTTTTTATTTCTCTTTCATCTACGCCTAGGTCTACCTAGTAGCTCTTTCCTTCGGATTTTCCAACCAAAATTCTTCACGCATTTCTCTTTTCCCCATACAAATGACCTCATGTCCGTGGTTGAAGAACGTGGGCATCAACCAATCTGAAGAAGGTGAACAGACAGACAGACATAAACTGGTGTTTAGTAATTTGTATTTTTCAGGAAATATCGTTTCGGCAACGAAATCAAGGAGAAAGTGATTGGCGGAGCATGTTGAGCGCATGGAAGCGCTGAGACACACACCCAGAATGTTGATCGGAAAACCCGAAGGAAACAGACAAATTAGAAGACAAAGGGGCAGCAGATCAGAGGACAATATCAAAACCCTAAACCAAAAATTGTGTGAAGGCGTGGAGAGGATTCAACTGGCTTTGGGCATGGACCAGTGTTGAGAACACGGCAATGAAATTTAGGATTCTACAAAAGACGGTGAATTTCTTGCCCAGCTAAGCAACAGCAAGATTCTTCTCAAAAGGACTCTGGAGCGAGTGAACAAGTCGGCGAGTTGAAATTCTTCAGACTTCCAACTAACTGTGCTGAATGCCTTGGTTCAAAGTACAATGACGGCGCCTGAGAAAGTTGAGGTGTGTTTTAAGGTCGCGTCGGATCGGCCATCGCCGTATTAGGACTGGACACACTCACTCGGTGCAGCGGCCCACGTGGTCGAATTACGTCACAGAGGCAGATAAAACACGTCTTGGAACAAGTGGGTTGCATTGGGCGGTGGGTGACCCAGTTTGCAATGCGCTGGAGGTGAGCAGGCAGAGACAGGCGCTCCAGAGAGAGACGACTCTTGAGACCACGTTTCTGGTAAAGACGGCGCTCTCCAAACAAAATGACACTTACCAGAACAATGCGTCACTCTATTCTCATTTAACACGCGGCTCAAAAGCAATGGCTTAACCACGACGCAAAAATTAAACCACATGCCACGTGACACTAGAGTCAAGGTCACCCTAGTTGCTAGGCCTCTGCTCACACCAGATGCGCAAAAGCGTTTTCACGAACACAACCGCGATCATTCTAGAACATCACTTCGAGTCGAAATCGTGAAACATCGGAATCAATTCTTCTACAGTTTGTATTTCACGGAAATTTCAAATATCTGCATCGTTGTCCATGTTGTTTCATCGCAGATACGAAACAAAAGCCTTTAAGTCCTATGCAAAAATCACCTAATCGTACCAAGACGAGAAACAAATGAAAGTCAATGGATGGCAGACAAATGACTGACGGGACGAGCACTCCACCCAGTACAGTGTTCTGACGTCAAGGATTCTCCAGGGTTTCAATGCCGCCAGTAGTAAAACAAAGGACGATAAGAGGTAACCTTCGTCTGCTTGGAAGGTTTGTCTCCCGCCCCAAGCTCATCCTCAACTGGAGTAGCCACGACAAGCAATCAGCAGACTTCCGGATGGGCGTTCCTCCCTCACTATCAGAGTATCAACAAAACAAGAACAATAATTGTCACGATGGTTAGCATCCCGTTGTGCCCGTTATAAGAAAACATAAAAATTCTAAAAAAATATTTACAATTATCTCGATATGTTTCAGCTCTCCAAGTGGCCATCATCAGAGTTACATTGTCAGTATTTTCGCACGACGTCCAAGCGTAACTGGCGTCGGATTCCCGTCTTCGAAACACATTACAAAATATTACACGTTGTGCAAAGGCGATAAAAGGAACAGTGACACATTGCGAAGGAACGTAAGGACAATGGGAGGACATGTCGCGAGGCGCCCCGTGAAGCCCGTTACACTGTCTCGAATTCAAGCCTTGGGCGCCAGGAACCTTGTACCGTGAAGGAGGAACACGCCATGTTCTTCCGGCACGTCGCGTCACGCCAAGAAGACGATTCTGGAGCGGAGGTAAAACTCCACGCATTCTTAACCCCGACACTTGATAGACGTAAATAGTCTAGCTTCACGCTACGGATGCTTTGCCCACGGTATCGCGTCTTCTTCAGCCAACATCACGTATTTATGTGTTTCAACTAAATTACCTTCAGCGTAAATCGCACGTCATAAACACCCTTTGCAGCCCGAAGATTTTCTATATAACATTTAAAAACGGCACGTACCGCGAAGAAAACACAACACTTCACCATTAGAAAGATCAACTGGTTAACGCTGTTTAAGGAAATAATCGCTGGTTACAGTGAGAAATCATAGAGAGAGAGAGAGAGAGAGAGAGAGAGAGAGAGAGAGAGAGAGAGAGAGAGAGAGAGAGAGAGAGGAAATTTGTGGGGGAGAAGTGAGAGACACTTCGATATCTGGGGGGGAGAAAGAGGTAAATTTTGATTAATTTAAATCGGGAGGGCTGCATGAGAAGCTTGCAGTGGCAACTTGGAACTTGGGAACCATCTCAGCATTTGCTTGAAGACAGAGGAAAACCAAGGAAAACCTGTGTCGAGATGGAGAAATCATAGTTCGTCTAGATTAATATTTAAAAACTCAGTCCGTACCTCGAAGAAAACACTAAACTTCACCATTACAAAGATCAACTGGTTAACGCTGTTTAAGGAAATAATCGCTGTTTATTGTTTGTATCATACGAAAGACATAATAAATACACTCTGTGAGTAAAATGTAGAGTTTTAAAAAGTTACAGCGAGTGGCACGTATAATAATAACACGTGGACAGGAATAACTTCCGACAAACTGTTATATGTAGGCGAGACATCCTCTCAGGGTGACGTGCAGACGCTGTGGGAATTCTGAAAACCATCCACGAAAAGTAACAGATAAGTAACTAACCGCGTCCGTACGAAATATCATGTTTTTCTCGTTATGAGTTGAGCAAGCCTGTAAATGGTGTCATCATCTCCAGAATAGAAGCGCAGTCATGAAATTAGCCAGACAGTGCATCATGCAGCAAACACCAGTCAGTAATCCTTCGTAACGCCATGCAAATACCTGTTCAAACAACTGCGTCTGCTTATCTCACTTTATTTCAAATTCCACACAACTGTAATTTTTAACAGTGGTTTGTAACAGCATTACTGCTTATCAACACAGCGCCCTGAAACAACTTTTACCTTGCAGTTCCGGCTGCAAAATCATTTTCAGCCCCCGGAAAGTGCTGAAGAAACTCAAAACCAAAGTTAAACGGCCTACACACGAGCGTAAAAGGAACGGATTTTTAACGGCACGCAGAAGCAAGAAATTTTATGTAATTAAAATTTGGTTAAATAAATGGGGGCCATCTTGTATACGCGTCTCTTTGAAGCCCGAAGATTTTCTACACAACATTTAAGAACTCAGTCCGTACCGCGAAGAAAACACGACACTTCACCATTACAAAGATCAACTGGTTAACGCTGTTTAAGGAAATAATCGCTGTTTATTCTGAGAATCATAGAGAAAGCTGAGACTATTAATTTGGAAGTTTAATACATAATTTAGAAGTTCCTACTGAGGGGAGGGGGGTAAATTTTGACGGCGTTAAGGGGTGGTGAATTTTGATTAATTTAAATCGGGAGGGCTGCATGAGAAGCTTGCAATAGTTCGTCTAAATATTATTTAAGAATTCAGTCCGTACCGCGAAGAAAACACAACCTCTCACCATTACAAAGATCAACTGGTTAACACTGTTTAAGTAAATAATCGCTGTTTATAGTGAGAATCGTAGTTCGTCTGATTACGATTTCGCAAACTCGAGGGCCTCACTCTGCAATTTGCTGAAGTTGCAAATAACGGGCCCAATTAACCCCAGGGTTACTCCTGCCCGTTTAAATTACGATGTTATTGTTTAACGGATGTTCCTCTCGGGTAAAGTGACTACTCTTTTCCTTATCCAAAGGTACTAGGTTCGAAAGCCTGCCGGGACAAAATACTCGTCCCTCTGCAGTCTGACCATGGAAGGGTGCATTAAAGAGGTCAAGACACACATTTCATAGTCGCCTGCCATTTTACGTTACCTAGTGTCAGCAAGGTACCGAACGTCGTTGCGTAATCTGAAACGGTAAACAAGCGACTAAGTAATAACTGTTTAACTTGAGCGAATATTTGCAGGTGCTTCAAGGTAACGTTCTGAGCGTCAGGTTCACTAACAGCGCGGTTGTGCTCGTCAGACACAATATTTAGCTCTCGAGAGAGAGAGGGGGAAAAAACCCAAAGCATATAAAAGCGATCAGACCTGTAGCACAATCAATTAACGAAGAAGGTAACAGCAGATCAAATTCAGAACAGACAGACAACCGTCTGTCAAAGTTTTATCCAGTAACTTCAATACCAAAATACACGTCAGTATCAAGACAAGTCTTTCGGTCCTGTTTCGTGTTCAAATCTCGGCCAGGAAACCTAACCCAACCTGACTGAGGTATTTCGAGATTTTTCTCAATTCCTACATGCAAATACCGAAATAGTACCTTAAATTAGGCCATGATCGTTTCCTTCCAAATACTTTCCCATTATTTTAGGCGTTTCTCACGCTAGGGCGTGAACAAAGAACGCCTAACAACGCAAGAATGACTTGTGATCATTTCAGCGCGACAACGACCTATGTGATGTGGCGTGAAGGGTTTTTTTGAATAGTTTACTCCAAAGAGTACACCTTAGCAATCTTGTTCGTTAATTATCCCACCATTCTAAGTTCTTTTTATCTGTCAGCTTGTGACAGCATCAGACAAGGAAAATAGATCTTGTAGATTGAATTTATCGAAACGGGGCCCTTTCATTTTAGGTCTACTAAATATCCTTTATAAATTTTCTGTTCGCAATCTCGTGTGTAAGAAATTTCAGAAGCTGAATTCTTCTCAAAAGTAGTGGAGAATCAGCAAAATGTCTGCCTCAGTCCCCGCCGAGCAACTTGTATGACATGTGATTAGTTTCTATTCACAGCGGGGGAAAAAAAATGTAACTCAAGTCGACATTAGTTCTGAAAAGGCAGTAACGAAGACATTTACTGGGACCGCATGCGCTAAATTAACAAAACAAATCATGAACGCCTTATATTTCACATTCACAGCAACAAGTTAAAAGGAATCACCACTTCGCGTTCTGAGATTCAGACAGATAACACAGCGGTCCTCAAACATTCGTGATTCATGCAGAGACAAAAGAACAATGGGCTCTCACAAGGACTTATGCCGTTTCTGCCCAATACTGCACTGTGGGCCCACGCATTAAAATTTTATAGCTGTAATTGCCGGTGAAGTGCGTAAATGCGAACAGCCTCGAAATAAGAATACGTACAGCGGTTGACGAGCAGTCACACTGAGCGGACGAAATTAGCGGGCTGAGGGGAACAGAAACAAACGAACAAACAAACAAACAAACAAACTGAAATTTAAGTCGGGCTCTGTAACAAGTGACAAACTTCTTGAAGTTCTGAAACGAGCGTCTGGAGCCGGGACCAGCTGCGCCAACTGGTGTCAAAAGCGTGCAGTGAGAAGAAAAAAAAGTGAAACTAAAGCCGCCTTTCCGGAAGCTAAGTTTAGTTAGTACGAGTGTTTTGGAAACAGAAGAAAACTGAAATTGAGCTCTATTATCCCGAGGGAAGAACACAAATTGGGTGTGTTTAATATTTAGACCTAAGACGTGTCGAGTGACACCTGAATGGAGAAAAATACATAATGAGGAACTTGAGGCATACTCGCCAAAAATTATTACGGTTAACAAACCAAGGACTACGAGATGTTGGACGCTTGAAACTCCAAACTTTAGTCTATAAACCTGAAGAAGAAAGATTTTGTAGAAGATAATATTAAACTGGGTCTCCCCGGGTGTCGACTGGATTAAAATGCAACATGATACAGTTCAGTAGCTTTCGTATGTCCCTTCTAATATTAATATTAATATTATTAAACACGCATTCATAAAAATTATGCAAACAGAGTCACATAATTATTGACACATAAGAAACAAAAAAACACGACGAAACCTTCAACTGTCGATAACTTCAACACACGTCACAGGAAGTTTGCTGTTAACTTAAGCAGAATTTGGCTACCTTCACGGAATAACAGCTTGCTTCGAACAGAGCACAAATAATCCTGAAGCAAGCGAGGAAAATCAGGGAAACGGTGGTTAATGTCGTCTCATGTTCAAATACAGAACAATATTCGACACGTAACCCACAAAATGTTTTCCACTCATTTATTAACACGTGACGTCACACCGGAGAGAGGCCTCCTGCTATAGCAGCGACAAAAAGTGTCATCGAAATCTTTAATCGGAACGTCGTAACAATTCCTTCCCCCTGAGAACTTTATGGTCCGGCGATCAGAATTTCCCGATGCGTTTACCGACGCACAAATGTCCTGTGGACTGCAGAGATATTATACAGACCAGATATAAATTATCGCTTAAAATGAAGTCCTTAATGCGCACTGGGTCTGATTTCTGACGCTTTCGTCTGATATATGAATTTGCAAAGTTCGAGAGAAAGAGAACGAACCGCCACTGAAGGCAGAGATTGAAGCAGCCTACTATCACACCGTTCCATACAGCGCCAGGAGTTAAACACGACACAGACCGTCTGCATACAAAGAATGACGTTTGTCACCACACACACTTTGTACAATTAAGTAAGGCGACGTCCGAGGTTTTATAAGAGGACTTATGTAACATTATCACAGCGCAGGGCAGTCGTTACTACACCCTGACATTGATGGTCTTGTCATGAAGAACTTTAAATTCAAAATGTGCCTCTGTAAGAGTGTTTTGTGTTACCTGTCACCATTTCATTTTACTGAACGTATATCCAAGGGAAATACGGACCCTCATAGGCCCAAGGAGCTACAATTACATAATTTACAGGGCAATTATAACGTAACACGTGAACACACGACGTTCCTGGAAAATAAAGTAGCCCCAGGTCGGTTTCTTGTGGAGTCTGTCTGGCCTTAGAATTCTTATTTTAACTTATTCTGTACTCTCTGACTTGTCTACAGTCACAAATTTACATTCCAATTGTCCGGAATTTACAGAGAATACCGAGTACAGCAAAAGACGCCACGGTAAATTTTAGTAGAGAAAACAGAAAATTTTAAAAAAAAAATCTCAGCATAAATATCACCGTTTCACTTTGAGAGCTTTTTCAAAAATAAATTAAAAATAATTCCATTTTACTAAGCACAAAAATTTGGTAGAAACGTATCGTGTCCCTGAAGATGGCAGCGACACTTCCCTCCGAAAAATTTGTAACCAATCACAGAACTATACAACGACAACCCAGGCACATTTTCGTTGTCTTTGATTCGATTATTTCGGCATAAGACGTAGTTTCGGGCTTTTGTGAGCGTGGCAATGAACCTTCAGGTATCATAAAAGATGAGGAATATCTTGACCAGATGAGTGACTATCAGCTTCAAATAACTGCGAGCAATCCCGAGCTCATAACAAAGCAAAGTTTCGCTGTCTGAGCAAGAGTGTCATAAGGAACCCCAAATGCGTAGGCGAAGAGCTTGTGACGCCAACGTTCATCCTGAAACAAAGATTCTGTTTCCCTTGACGACTATAAATTATGAACATTGTCAACAGAAGTGTGAAAGGAATAACCCTCCTCCTCCCCCCCTAGCACCCACGTAGCTCCAGCAGCGCCTGTAATATTTACGAAATCACTTTTACACCGCACACGTGAAGTGCGTTCATTGCATTAATGCGATTACCTTCCAGCGACGAATAATATGACCACGTGGTTAAAAGCTTCATAAACGAGACACCGAAGGAAGCGCCACCCTTGTGACGTAACATCCGGTTTCGGCCGTAGTCGTCAATGCTGCCAAATTCACAAAACTTCCTTCACTTATAGAAATGTCAAATTTCGTCAAGGTCACTGCCGTATCATCACCAGGGACGTTTCTTACCCTGACAGATTCGACCAGTATTTAACTCTGCACGAAAATAAAACTGCGCAGTGAAGATCTCATTTGTTTATAAGCGAAATTAAACAAACAAGAGTGTCTATGTCAACTTCCTGATGGAAATTACATAATAGTGACGAAAATTCTTACGCACCCGGTACTGAATCCCTGCAGTACCGGGACAAGGACGGACACGTGTGGGCAGTCGAGGACTGTAACGGCCCGGATCGAACCTTCCACGTGGTCGCCATTTGAACCATCGAATTTCAAAGAATACCAGCAAAATACGTCCTCGCAGTCACCAGATAATGTTTTAGGATTTCCATGAAGAAAAAGCATATAAAGACAATGAATCCCGAAATGCAAGCTAAAAAACAATTCACCATCACTGACTGGCTAGTGTTCGGAAATTTCAAAAAGGTACTTTTATACGGGCCTATTTACAAGCTAAAACGCGTACAGATATTAATGTGTGAAAAAAAACATAAAAAAATATATATGCATATATAAATTTACGATTAATAATCGCTGTAAGTGACGTCCCAAACAGGGTTGGATATCTGGAGTTAGACACCTGGAGAGGGCCCGGATTCCTTCGACCGGATCTTGGGCCAACGCATCCATCTCAGGGGATCGAAACGGCCGGTGCCTGATTCCGACTAATTACCTCCACCAAGCGCCGCTGTCTCGGTCACTGTCACGGCATGATTTTCATGCCTTAAGATAACACTTAACTCAATTCTTAACCCTTTTAAGCCAAATGGTAATTATACATGCCACCTGATTTAACAATCAGTATCTCTGCATTTATGTGTTTTTAAGATTTGTTGACCGGAAATAAACATTACACATCGACAAATGCGAAAAATTTCATAAGAATAGAAAGTTCTGCCTTTTTCGCGCTGCACCGGACGTTTCAGTCAACTCTCAGTCCAAATAAACACACATATATTTCATTTTCACCTTTGTTGTGTATATCTAGTGTTTAAAGAAACGAACAGAATTAAACGGAATGAAAACTGTGGACGCTGTGGGGCATAAACTCACCAACTCGTCCCCCTGTCCCGATGTTCTGCGACACTGAAGCCAAACATGGACCCTTTGGCACCCTGGTATCGAACGACGTGTTCCGTGTCCACATTGAATCCAATCACGACGTGAAATTCAGCTGCCATAAGCGTCACTACGACGATGTAAACTGACAGCCAGTCACACGCCATGGTTAATATCAGCACTGTTTAAATAAATTCTTCAATAAATAAACGTGTTAAAATAAATACTGATGTAAAACACGGATTACGCAGAAATCCAAGTGTCAAAAGTGTACAGTTGATAAATAGTTTTCATAATAAACACACTATCTTTAAGTGTACTTTACACAGCGGTATTAAAAAGTTGTTTCACGTTAATTCGTTCGAAAATGATTAATAAAACTTCCTTTCGATAAAACTTATTTCAAAATACTGCAACATACAAAACGATCCTAATTGACTGGAATAACCAAACAAGCCACCGCACACAACACAACTTTGTCTTAAAGCATTAAAAATGGTCAATTGTATCCGCAAACCGATATTACACTTTC
>NW_019060576.1:56101-78639 GCF_000696155.1 Zootermopsis nevadensis | reverse complement strand
CCTAGATTTCCAACTTCGATAAGTCGCTACAATGAGACAGAAGGCACAGAGAATGAATGGCCTGTGGTCACGACAAAGCAAGGAATGGCTCGTGTTCGGTTCCAGTAGTAACTCATAGTTCAAGTACGATTAATCGTAATCAAACGGACGAACACGAAGCTTTCCTTCCACTGAGCCGCTACTACTGACCCGACATCTTTAGAAGTCAAACAGCAACTGCAGCAGTGAGCGAAACCCAGTTCATTTCTTCCCCCTCTCTGCGTCCCATCTGCTTCCACACACTGACACTAGCATTACTATAATTGCTGGCTCTCTCTTCACTGGGATCGTCATAATTTTAGCGATTTCTTTCTTATCTTGTTCTTCAAATACAACGGCTGTGTGCACAGAGCAGCGTCCGCTAGAGGTTATGCTAATTCCGTGTTAGTTCGTCTATACTTGGGAATGATTTATTCGAAAAAATTAATTATCCTTCTAACCGCACAAACTAAAGTGTGCTGAAACATGGATACACTGGCTCAGATCCTACTTGGGACACAAATATTTCCCCCGTGAGAAGAGATCTGATCCTCCACACAGTATATCCAAAGATCAATTCCGGCTGGGGAAAAAAACACTGTAGTTTCATTTTTGTTCCTGTGAAATTTTTATTTTATGGTGTGGTAACACTGTGCTAAAATATCGCGTGATCAGCATTGCTAAAGATAACCTGTAAACAGAGTAACAGCTGAAAAAAATAAGGGGGGGGGGGGGGGGGGGGACTTAAGAAGATCTGGGTTAACAAAATGTTGACAAAGTTTCTTGTTGCTGAATATTATTTTAAAAGAATTGCTCGTTTTAAGGCTGAAACAATTCTTTCGTGAAGACATTTCAAACGACGCAGTTCCAACGAAATCGATAGTTCATCGGCTGCGTATCGATTACGTGCAACTCGTTAATTCGCCCACCAACAGACGTTTCGACAATGAGAACCGCAATTATCGGAGTCAATAATAAAAGTTAAAACGGATTCCGTGTTTGTTTTTTCTGCGCTTAGGCCTGAAGGTGTGAATGTAACAACAGAAGAACAAAATAATTTTTTGTAAGGAGCCGAGCAGTTGTATAAATTTCTGAAACAACTACTGAACCAAGACGTTTTTAACTCACTTCCTGATATAATAACTAGGCAATACGAGGTGCGATCGAAAGGTTTCAAGACTGCGCGTATAAAAACCCGTACACTTATCTCAGGTATTAAATTCATCCATCACCCTCGAAGTAGTTCCCCTGGGAGTGAACACAACGATCCCAGCGCCGCTGCCAAGCCTGGAAGCATCCCTGGAAATCTTTCTTTGTCAGCCTGTCAAGCACCATCTGCCATTCTGCCTGAATCTCTTCTATCGTCTCAAATCTCATTCCCTTTAGCTGAATTTTCATCTTTGGAAAGAGGAAGAAGTCACACGGAGCTAAATCCGGCGAATAAGGAGGGTGCAGGATGACGGCCATGGTGTTTGAGGCCAAAAACTGCCGAACTTTGAGGGCGGTGTGCGCTGGCGCGTTGTCATGATGCAGCAGCCAGTTGTGGTTGCGCCACTTTGACGGCCGCTTCCGTCCTTTAGAATCAGCTGACAGGTCCCATAGCCTATCCCAACAAGGTCGCACAAGTCGTTGATGGTACGACGTCGATCTTCGTGAATGGCCTGCCGAATCTTCGTAACATTTTCGGGCGTTGTGCTCGAAGATGGTCGTCCAGAACGCTCGTCATCATCGACAGAGGTTCGGCCATTTTTAAAACGTGAATGCCACACAAAAGTTTGCGGACTCCCCAAATGCTTGCTTGAGCATTTAATAGGTTTCCGTAGCCGTTTTGGCGAGTCTTTGGCAAAATTTGATGCACACGCCATTCCGAAATCGCAGGAGGGTCGGTGTAATGCACTACCAAAACGCCCGTAACTAAGAAACAAATGCTAATTCGATGATGCCGGCTGGCACACTGATTCACTATGAATGTAGGCCGCACCCCCTAGCGGCAGAAGCTCGTACTACATCCGGTTCGCCCTCTATTGACACAGTCTTGAAACTTGCCGATCGCACCTCGTATTTCAGCAAAAGTACTGCCAATGTGCGCCATCTACACGACCCTTAGCAAATTCAGTTCAAATCCTAACGTTCCGTGTTTCAAATCCATTTTAATATTATTCTCGCATCTCTTCGGTGTTCAACAGTAACTTTTTTCATAGAGGTTTTCCCACCACATTTCTACGCTCATTTCTTCGGACGGTACACTTGTCCAGCCGAGTCTCTGCACTACACGCTGCTACGTAAACCTATCCTCCGGAGTCAAACTTATCACGAAAGATCAAGTCAGCTAAACGTAATCAACTTGCTTGTCCTATGCCTTAATTCTAAGAATGACATGATCGCAAATGAAGCGTCTTGTTGCCATGGAAACGGTGCAGCAGATGGACAATGAGATGTCGAGGTAGCGTGAGTTTGCACGCAATGAAACAATTCAGACAGCCAAGAATATCAATCAAGTCACTGGAAAGAAATTCCATAAATTATTGCTTAAGCTGAAACCATATTCGAAAAAAAAAATATCATCCTTACATCCATTCTTGCAGTCTGTAGCTGACAATTTTTTTCATCTTCAACAATAGAACAATTTCGTTCAAAACAACACAAAGCTGTGTACTTTTTGAGTCCAACATGTCATTTTTTTTTTACTTTGTTCATTATAACAACTGTTATCCTATTTACAAATAATGTTTAAAAATGTTAATAATGGGAATTTTAGCAATGTAAAGTCGACAAAAAGGAAAATACATCACAATTTCCGATAAGAAATACGAGTTTCCTCCATTATGTTTATCATTATCGATATCTTGTCATCAAATTTGTGTGTCATTTACGAGATTGTTGTGAACTTGTACGCGATACCATCTCTGAAACTTGAATGCTGGTCGTTTTATGAGCATTACAGCTTTATTAATGTCCTACACTCAGCTACAACACATCATCAGACACGCAGACTGCCTGTTGTTTGTCAAGCAGCACGCGAGGAATAGCCCGGGCAGCCCGGTCGTTCTCCTGACTTTGGTATCAACAAGGTGGCACTACGCCTCTCGCTGAATAACAGCAACATCATGGCCTCGACTGGAGACGCACTGGAAGAATTCTTCGCAAATTGTTCAATCCATGGTCTGAAGCACATTGCAAAGAAAAGTGGAAATCACTGGACAGAAAGGTGTGCATATCAACTTATTTGTTGTGCGTTATTTTGTTTGAAATTAAGTATATTTCTTCGTGTGGTTAAATACCGCTAATAATTACAGCCGTCCACGCCATATTGTAACTGTTCACGTCCGCATTAGTAACCAGGTTATGATTTAAGACACTTCGTTGTTGACACGCCCGGCGCATACTTAAAGGACCGAGGTTCCGTTCGCAAGATGGCGTAGCTGGACAATGTACGGACATTAAACAAGACTAGAAATGTGCAGTTACTCTTTGGAGTACACTCAAATTACAAAGGTGTTCAAAACGCGGTATCATGGGCGATTATGTCAAAAAGAAAGTGCAACAATAGTGTCATTGTTACATTGTTGATACGATATTTCAAAGGCGAATGTTGCAATAATGCAACAATGCGATCCGAGATCACATGGACCGGCTCGTTTGGCTGACTAAAAATAATTCCTTTTTTGAAGCTTAAATCTAAATTAAAATGTCGAAAGAAGGATTCCTATTGAAAAAGACTTCGTCAATTTCGAACATGGTCACAGTACGAAGTCGGATGACGTGATTGGCCCGGGTACAATCAATCGAATCGAGTCTGTGTTTCGACACACGCCTATAATTTACTTCACGTTTCTGAAACCAGGAAGTTAGGTTAGTTTAGGTTAGGTTAGGTTAGGTTAGGTTATGTTAGGTAACAGACGGGAAGACAAAATTTCCCTACCGAAATCCAAAATGTACCCCCGGTGTTCTCCGTCCATGCAGGTTGTTCTGGGCATTGTGCTGCGCTCTGTCAGGTTGGGGCTCCGTCCTGCTTGTCCTCTCATCATACGAGACTTTGCGGACCAACCCCTTGAGCTCCGTGGTTTCTACTTCGTATCTGGACTGGTCCATCAATTTCCCGTCCGTTTCCGTGTGCGAGGTTGAGAACAACAACAAATCGAAGATTCTTGCCAGAGAGTGAGTAAATTTCCAGTGATCCAGAACGTATGGATTCGATTGACGATAAAAATCCGTAACGATACGTTTGTTTTCGGAGATTTTTTTAAGTCCAGATCAAGTTTTATGGAATATCCCCGAATTCCACTCATCTCACACTTAAAATAAGTACTTAGTGTGTGCGTCTGTCTGTCTGTCTGCCTATGGACGCAGATAAACACTGCAATGTTCACAGAACCTGACCATCGCGCTGGACCAGTGTGGACGCTGTGTCGAATGGTACGTCCCGCTGTCAGAAACCGAACCAGGGTTGCCCAGTCACTACAAAACTTAAACCCTTGTTCGTTCCAGGTACTTTGGCGAGTTTTACGACCTCAATAAGATGGGGGCGATGCACGATATAGCATTTTTTCGAGATGCGACGCCATATTTGAAGAAGACTTGCCAAAAGAAGAAGAGTGTGTTCAACTGCTCCGGTATCGACGTGCAGTCCACGGCCCGGGCGGTAAGAATACGCCCCGTGACGGCTTCCTTCCTATTCTTAGCTACGGCGCGGAGCGACGCGTCGCCATCTGCTGTTCTATTGTTTCAGGAAACTCGCTTTTTTGTTTTTTGTGGCTAATGACTAATCTGATGGATGGAGGGGAGGGATTAGACAGGAGTCACTGCACCGCATCTGAAACTGGGCGCTGGTGGTGGGGGGAAAATACGTATATTTGTTATTAAACGTCCATCGGAAACGTGAATGCATGTCTGTCTATCGCCAAGCCTCAACTACAAAATGACTGAACGATTTTAACTAAATTTGGTGGCCTATTGAGAATTTAAATTCAAAAGTTTATGCTAATTTTTTATTATTTTCGCCAGTATCAGTCCCACTGTTATGTTTATTTCACGTCAAACATACACCTTTTTTATCAGCAGATAACTGTCTTCTGGGATGCTGCGTAGGCCTAGTCTTGTAGAAATTTGCCAAAGTCTCAGAGGTTAGGTTACTGGCCTAATTATGGAAGCTGTAAGTACCTCTAAAACGTCGGTCGATTTCTACAAGACTATGCCTACGGAGCATCCCAGAAGACATCTTCATATTTGCCGCCGTGAGAACCTCAAATGTTAATGAGTGTCATGCAATTTATCCGTCAAAACCCAAAAGGAAGAAATATAAACCCCTCCATCAGGAATACGTAACTTTCATTTGAAATAATTTCCTACGCTGTTCATATTTAATGGCGTACAAGGAGACAGGTAATTTAATATTCAGCAGTGGTAGAATTTCTCTAAGGAAGGAGGCGCGATTATTTTCACGAGGAGGACTGAAGAAGACCTCGAAGAAAAATCTGTACTCAGTACAGAATCGCTGGTCATCACTCACAGCGTTGGAAATTCTTTATCGACAGGATGCAATAAAAAATATAAAGTTGTCAATAATTGACTTGGCCGTGATGTTGCAAACTGCTCTAGTGTCGTGTTTATTGCGTCATTTGCAGATACGAAGTTCTTGCGAAGAAACGTTCGACCATTGTCGATGGAACGGAGAGGAATTCAATTGTTGCGATCACTTCCTGCACCTCGAGACGGAACTGGGCGTTTGCTATTCGATCAATAACTTACAAACAAAGTGAGTAACTGGCCATTACAAACTGCAGTCAAGACAGCGGCTCTGAACGTCTTATAGGGCGTCATAAGGCTAGTTTCGGCTTCATATTAATCTTATATCGACGCAAGGCGTCGGTTGCCACAGTCGGTCGTGTTATATCCTTCCCCGGGGTTTAACTTCGCTGCATTTGGAATCTTATCGCTACGTTCGACGTCGATAGTCGATTAAAAAAATATCGACCATAGACCAACTCAAACGGATCAACCTGAAATTTCGCTAAATAAGAAAGTCTCTTATGCTGCCATTTGCAGGTAACATTCAAAATTAATATAGTGCCGAGGTCGATAATGACTAGGAGTTATACTCCTCTCCCCCTGAGCGCCTACATGGCGCATAACAGGATTTTATTTATTTAGTGTTCTGTCTGACGACAGGTCCATATGAACAGGATCCATCCATCCTTTTCTCGGACTTGGACCTGTTCATATACGTTCTTGGGATTACACGGCCAGCGTTCTAACCGCTAGACCACGTCATCTTATTATTATTTAGTGTTCTGTCTGAGGACAGGTCCATATGACCAGGATCCTTCCATCCTTTTCTCGGATTGGGACCTGTTCATATACGTTCTTGGGAGATGATCCAGAAGTGGTTTGCCATTGCCTTCTTCTGTGTGTGACTGGAGTAATTGTTGGGATGCCACGGAGAAACCGGGGAAGCCCCCGGAGGAAAACTCCGTGTTGCCTAGACCACGGCCTTGCCCAACACAAGTTATAAATTCGGGCACCTTCGGGAATCGAACCCGAGACCCCCAGGATTACAAGGCCAGCGTTCTAACCGCTAGAACACCGTGGTTATCGTAACAGGATAGCTTTACTTTTTTTTCAACTTTTGGAATGTGTCATTTTGGGTTCTGTCAGAATATTAGTAACGAATTTGTGCTTATGGCAATTAGCCACTTGTGTAATGTTCCAGAAACAGATCAGACCCAGAGACATTTATAGACCTGAAGTCAAACAGAAGCACTGGACCTGGTATCCTACGCCTCGATCTGAAGACGACAGCTAAAGTAAGTGTCCCTAGGTCTTCCTCATGTTACATGGCAACTACATGATTTAGTAAAGCATTAAATATAATCGTTTGAAGCCCGAAATCCATCTAAAAATATTTAAGAATTCAGTCCGCACCGCGAAGAAAACACAACTCTTCACCATTACAAAGATCAACTGGTTAACGCCGTTTAAGAAAATACTACAGAACGTAACGCCAATTAACCCTTTGAAGTTGAGCTCGTTCAAATATTATTTAAGAATTCAGTCCGTACCGCGAAGAAAACACTACTCTTCACCATTACAAAGATCAACTAGTTAACGCTGATTAAGGAAATAATCGCTGTTTATTCTGAGAATCACATGAAACGCATAAATGCACTGCGTGCTGACAAAATACATAGTCGCTGAATGTTAAAGAAAGTGGTACATATAGTTACCACTGTTCTTGAAAAGGTTAAATCATAAAAATTCACGTTGGTTAAGGAAAGAGAACAGTTTATAAAATACATACAGGGTTAGCCAAAAGTGCCGCGGCCTCCTTTGATTTCCAGCTCAAAATTCCTGGAGATTTACCGCCACTTCCCCATACACCTTCATGGCGTCGTGATTACACGCCTTTCTTAACTCTTGACTTCGTTCTAACGCCCGTACGAAGTCTCCATTTGCTTTTCCACGGGCAGGTGTACATCCACTCAAGAACCGACGTTCCGAATTTGAACACGGAGCAAACAGATGTCATTGCCCTAGAATCGAAGCCGAAGTCCCAAGACGAGGTGTTCCTGGTTGTACACGACACTGAGAACGAGGAAGGGGTGAGACACGTGGGCGCCGAGAGGAGGAAGTGCAATTTCCCCTGGGAAGGGCGGCCCGAATACTACCCGCAGTACTCGTACTCGGCTTGCATCGTGGAGTGCCGGAGGAGGACCGAGATGGCGCTCTGCAACTGCACCAGACACCTCTTGCCTCCCGCAGGTTCGACCTGACCTCCTCTTCCGCAGAAAACAGCGCGGTTCATCCTTTCACAGTACCTCCGAGGTTGTAACGCCCCCTTGGACTTATACGTAGATACCAACGTTTCGACAAGATCTCCTGCTTCCATCTTCAGGGCTTCTAACAAATTCGCACAAGGCATTATTAGACTACTGCTAATAGCAAAGGGACCTCACAGATACACGCCATTTAACTGACTTCATGGTGCACAGTCATCCTTGAGAAGCTGATAGTCGCTCAGATAGTCAAAAACAAACACCAACTTCTGTAGAGCTCGAAGGTTTATTACCGTGTTCGCTAGAGTCTCTATCCTAAACTAAATGAATCCAATTCACACCCCAAACCGTGTTTCCCTGCGATGCATTTTAATATTATCCTCATATCAACGCCTAGATTTCCTCAAAAGTGTTTTCCCGACGTACTTTCTAACCGAGATTCTGTAAGTGTTTCTAACCCCCCCCTCCCCACTACATATCCGATTAAGAGAACAAATTAGGGAGCTCATACATGTCAATTTACTGTTTATAATGTTGGTATCTGTGTCTTAATCGGGGCCAGATAAAAAAACGCAAGTCTGAGAACCTCCAGAGTCTTGAATAAGCAACGCACTACAATTTTAGGCGTCCAGAAGAAACAATTTGGCTGATTCCAACTTCTTGTTGCAGGGAAGACCGGCAAGGCTTGTGACATTAATAACATATTTTGCATAAAAGATAACGAATATTGGCTGTTAACCCTGGGACCACCCTGGACCACGAATAGCAACGCCCTGAAATGTCCCTGCCGTTCAGGCTGCGAGGATATTCAGATCGACGCAATTCAAAGCAGAAGCCATGAAAACCCGAAGTAAGTATAAATGAGACGTTTGTTCCTGATTAAATACATTATTATAGTAGCCGTTGTCATAGAAATGGTTACTGGATTTTTGGCCTTCGGTCTGGTTTCCATTACTGACCGTAAAACCACAGCCTCAACAATTGTCATGACCCGAAGAATTTTTTTTTCAGTGTGAATTTACTATCGGTCCATTGTTGTCTGCTTCTTCAGAGGTAAAAATTCAAACCTACAGACAATCCAACGGTTTCAGTTTTGACATTATGTTTAAACAATTTCTCTGTTGTCCTGTGGTCCCGCCAGTAGTAATTATTCACATTTGTTATCTGATAACAGCGCCAGGGACTCTACTAAATCCTCCGTCGAAATGAACCTTCTCTATCTGCCTTCAGAGAAGTACAAACGGACCGTGGTTCGAAGTCGACTGGATCTTGTAGGTAAGTGACTCATATCGATAAAGACGCGCGCTGAGTTGACCGGCTTCAAGCTCAGACCGCAGTACGCCAAGGAAAACACTCTCTGGGTTGGAGGCTAGGTCGGCCCGTATAACTCGATGATTAAGAGAGGTAATCGCTCACGCAAATTCCCCGTCTTTTGTGGAACCCAAAGGTTCACCACCGCGCTCACAACAGCCCGGCACTAGTCTATATCGTAAGTCAGCTGGTTAGCCTGCAGTCCACATGCTCAAACCTTACATAATTGAGATCCAATTTAATATTATCAAGTTTCGTAAAACCCTTTAAAGCCCATTGGTAACTATACGTACCCCCTGCATTTTTATTTTTGTGTTTCGTGTGATTCTCCCTGCAAACAGCGATTATTTCCTTAAGCAGCGTTAACCATTTGATCTTTGTAATGATGAAGAGTTGTGTTTTCTTCGCGGTACGGACTGGATTCTTAAATATTATTAAGATGCCTACGCAGTGTATCAGTGGGTTTAGTGTGATTCTCATAATAAATAGCGAATATTTACTTAAACAGCATTGACCAAATGGACGTTGTCATGCGATATGATTTCTCTGAGACAGGAACTATGCTTTAAACTGTTTTCTCGTCGTCTTCCTGTTCTGTTCTTCTTCCAGTATCAATGGGCAGCGCGTTCGCCCTGTTTTTTGGAGCCAGTCTCCTAAGTTTTGTGGAGATCGTCTATTACTGTACCCTACGATTACGTCGACGACAACCTAACCAGAAGAAAAGTTTACCGACCCCTGAAGGGCGCAAGCATCAACGAATCATCACGTCCGTGGTACAGAATTCATTTTGAAAAGCTGGTAGTCACTCAGCTAGTCAAGAAAGATTTTTGTTCTTTTATCTGTAGGTTCATTACTGTGTTTGCAGATGGACCCTATCTTGAGCCACGTGAATCCATCGTACACACCAATAATCTCTATTTTAATATTATCCTCCTCTCTTCCCGTCAGAGCATGGAGCACCGCCCCATGCGTGCTACATTTCCGCCCATCTCACTCTCCTTTATTTGACAATCCTACTTCTGGTGAATAGAACAAATTTTGGGGATCCTTATGTAATTTTCCTCAAATGTTTAATGTAAGAATATCCACAATAATTTCCTGTTAGTATGAATCAAAGAAATTTTCACCTGAGAAGACGAATTTTTGAAGCACAATAACGAACTACATACACATCAGAAATAAAGATGAACGATTAATTTACATCCAAAATTAAATGGATTACGCAAACATTTGTGTCTGGGTTCGGTGCCAACTGTTCTGAGAATTGAGAACATATGCAGTTTCCACTCCTTGAATAAATGGGAACAAACACCACATTAAAGCTTACAAAAAAAGTTCAACTGGATTTTAATTGTTCTTGAAGCCAAATACGCACGCGAGATTCACTACTACGCGCTATAAGCTATGGATTTCGCATAAAACAACTGCACGGCGGGAATGAGGCTGGTCTTGCACAGAATTAAGAACTTCGATATTATTCCAACAAATTATTTAAAAGTGTGCAGAAAAAAACAAATATATTATGTAACAATAAAATTAAGAAATGGATTTTTGTTATAGTACTTGTTACAGTTCGTAGAGCACTGAGATGGCAGCATTAATGCAGTTTCAAATTCAACGTTATACGGACAATTGCTGCCATCTTTTGAAGCAATTCCGAAACCTTTGAAGAATAGGAACTTTTTACATAACCTAAATACGCCGAGGGTTTTTCTGACGTCATATAATTTCATACAATTGGGTTATCAGTTTTATTTACAAAACATGAATAAATCACGAAAATCCCCAACTAACATCACATTCACATAGCAACAGGAAAATCTTCACACACACAAATTATCAAACTGTGATCTTCAAAATACAAACCAACTGAACCATTGTACCATCAGAGGTTAGCAAATCAATTCCTGGATGAACTAAAAGTTATAACATAATCCTTTGTGTCAACCTAAAAATAAAGGCTAATGGTCAACTTCAATACAGGTCATGTTGCATCACAACCCAAAGGCAATCAACAATAAAACAAATGCTTTAAAAAGGTAAAGAAAACATATTGGCATTTTCTAGTAAGGATGTTTATAGTAAAAATTAAATCGTCCACTGTTCGAATGTTTTATTGAACGAAACTGACAAGTCTTTTATAATACACCACAATATGAAAACATCTTTTAAAATCTCAGCTTCTGGAAGAACCATTTGTTTTTCCCAGACTTGTATCTGTAACAAATAGTACAAATCAATAACAAAATTCTGCAACACACATTAAAAAACTTTACAAAACTTAAACTTATTTGTACTCAACATAAGGAATCAGGTTTCTGTGAACGCAGCAAAACAACTGCTATTTCACATACATTAACGAACATCATTTGTGGACAGTAAAACTTATATTTTACCAATTAGGAACAAGGTACAGGATGTATGGAGTTTGTAGACTAGTGGCACTATTGAAAACTGGGACCACTGAAGGAAGGCAAGGGTTAATCAGGCACCAATAAGAAAGGGGCATCAGCGCTCAAAGATGCTGAAATAGTGCAGTAAATATACACCAAGGTTAATGTTTTCACAAAAAGTTTTGATCTAACATCCCCCCCAACCCATACGAGGGACAATGAGACGACAGAATTTAATGAATTTACCATAGCCTGTACATAGAGGCAAAAAGTTTTTTCCTCAAAAACTACCAAACACAGGACTGCAGATTTCTCACTGTGGCTAGACAACAGAATGCATTAAAACATTTGCAACTCTGTATAAAGCAGAACTCTGAGAAATAATAATTAAATAAAATAATTCAGCATTTGCACCATGTGACAAAGTTTTCTCACAACATGACACCCTCAAAATTAACACGTACCTTTCCTCAAATTTGACCTTAGCTTGGAACCTTGCCTTTTTCCTCTTCATTGGATCTTTCAGGTCCTTAATTGTTGTTTTCTCCAAGGTCAAATCAACTGTGTAACGTGTGGGCATCAGATGATTGTAATTCAGGACCTAGGCGTAAAAATTTAGATAAAGCAGATATTTATACAGATAAATACACTGTACGCAATTTCTGACAACAAAACATTCCCTTACACAACACATGACGTTTAAGTGTTTACAAATTTCAAGTGTAATGTAGGATTTGAGGTTTCCATTAACATACCTGGACTGGCAAATCAACACTTCAAAAAACAACACAAAAATCTAACTTCTATCACTACAACTGCTCAACAGATGTGGTAACTAAAATCCAAGTCCATAAATTCACACACACGTACAAATGTAAATGAAAAATAACAGTGAACTAAATAAGGGCAATGTTTACTAAAGTGCAGGCCACTCATCACCACAGTCTCTAAGTACAGATTTTGAAAGTGGTCAGTCCAATCAAATTTCACCCATAAATATATGACAGTACTTATCATCACTCACAGTTAAATGTATTTCTGGTTTTCATCTGATACAGCCTCATCTTAATTTGTGTGCTTTAGTTCCCAAGAGCATGCAAATATAACCTAAATGAAATTCTACGAAGTAACCTTTTGATTACAACATAATTATCTATGTCACTATCTGATGATGATGTACCATGTACTGAAAAGGGATGAGTACAAACTTTAAACGCTCAAGATTCTTAACACAGGAATGGTGACAGTGCAGGTAAACAACCATCAAAACAGCCTCTTTGTTACACCAATTCTTTCACCTGAACTGGAAAATGGAAGAAACAGAACAAATTCCATTTCCCCATTTTTAATTCTTTATCATGCTTACATAGTTTACATCCTATTACACATCTGCACTATAAGCAAGCTTACCTTCACAAACGGCTTAATTTTTGACCTCTTGTGTATCTTTGCTTTCCCCATCCTCTTATGGACTTTTCTTGGATATCGGTCAATTCCTGCCACTAGTGCATGGCCATACTGCTTATCTGATGTACCATCATCGAAGTTCCTTACGACAATTGCTTTCTTTCCAGCATACCGGCCACTGAGGACCAGCACAACTTTGCCTGCTTTCATAATCTTCCCCATTTTGAGGCTGAAACAAAGTCCTGTAGTGACAAATAATTATTCGACAGTCACAACAATTCAAGGTGCAAAACCCTAAGTTCTGAATTACCAGACAAGCGTAACTGTTTATGGAATTATACACATTTTATACTTTAAATACGTGAACGACAAGTTTAACCAACGATCCAACAAAGCCACACGCACACGTTTCCAACATACTATACCTCCTTTTTTGTAATAAAATATTGAGTAGTATGGTCAATATTGGTGCCTAAAAATGAGGGGAAAAAACATACTTTCTTACACATCACTAATGTTAATATATGTCATTGATGTTTCATGATTTTATAAATATTTTACACTTCCTATACTTACGGTATATAACCACGAAGGAAAAGGAAGTATATTCACAATCTAAAGATGGCACTGCAATCGACATTAATGGCGTTTCTACAGTACTACCAACTACACTTAATCCAAACATGCTAACGAAAATTATCCGTGCTACCAACTATACCGATGTTTAATATAACTATTGATTTCTTTCTTTAAGGACTTATCAGTAGCTCAACTATACAATTATAGGATTAATGAATTGGCCAGGATCTCGTAGGAAATAGTCACAGCCTAATTTGATCCTATCTGAGCATTTGCCAGGAAGTACTGAAGAAAACCATGTATATCTTCTATTTCTGGAGAGCTAAGTGGCAACATTCGAACCTGGGTCCTCCCATCTACAAAGCATGGGTGCACATATGAACAGGTTATTCTAAAATGGTCTTCTGAGATGCAGTACCATGCCATTGACCTGATGGGAATTTCTACCAGACTAGATGATGCTACAAACCAGAAGACAGACATCTTCATACTCACTACCACGAGAAATTAATATCCTACTTAGCAGTTATTCTAGTTAACCTTTTATTGGCACAGAACACTATTGTCCTTCATGCCAGACATAAATGCTATGTTAAAGGACTTCTCCACTTCTATGTGCTAGGAGATTCAAATATCTTTCCCATACCCTTCCTCTGATCAAAGAGGGATGCAGCTTCAACAATATCTTTCTGTATGGGTTAAAGGTAAATTATTACATACATAAAGAAATAATCCATTTCATAGGTTAAGAACATGTCTTTTATGCAATGACACAACTTTTCTGTAGAAATACACACATAAAATACTTTATTCAAAAATTGTACTTTTCAATTGAAGCGCACACTTTCACTCACACACAAATTTATGAAAACAAAATACATACAATAATTACACAAAATAACATTTCTACCAGCCTTTGATTGTACATAAATACTGTCATGTTACTTTAACCATTAATTTACTGCTGAAATTGTAATATTTATACAAAATGAGGGCATAGTCCCATGATACTCATTGTACTGCTGTCAGTTTTATGCATTATTGCTACTTCCATTTGTTACAGATCATTGGTTGAGAAATATTTGAACATGTAATGGGAATATAAAAATCAACCTAATTTGTCATCTCCTTTTTTAAAGTTTCAGTGTGTTTGTAATAAGCTGGCATCTGCCATGATTTAAAGAATTTTAAATACTTCAGACATGTACATTCAAGTTAAATATTTTATGCTTACGGCTTCGAGATATGACACCATCCCTACATAAGAATCCTCTCTGACATGGATGTCTACAACACAGAAAATTTTTGGTTCTGGATGCATTACGTATTGAATACATTGTTCATTTCAGTAAGTATTTCATGTACCCTAAATTCTCACATACAAAAGTTTACTGTATGTAAAATTTAGGTGAACCAAACAAGGAAAAAATTTATTTTGAGAGTAAAATTCCTAGAAGGGGAGAGAAGAGGGGAAAACAAAAACTTATCATCTCTCTCCAGTCTCAGTTTGCCTATTCTGTAAAATGTAGCCTGAATTCTGCGGTACATTTCTATGTACGAGTATGTCAAACACTATATAAAAAAATTTGCCTGAGAAGAAGAAAGCCACACAAAAATTAGATCATTTTGTTTTTAAAGAATGAATATCATGGACCCAGCTCCGCTTTCACTATTTTTCCAATGCCATTAAGTTTTATGTACATATTATCAGTACTGAGATTGAGCATTACTCTATTCTGAAACCACAACTTATTCCAACTTTTTAAGTACGCATTACTTTTTGTTTCTTATTCAATACTACACTTCAGTTTAAGCACATTTAGACCAGGCAGGTGGGTTCTTAAGTTACACTTTCAAACCTCTTTCTTTCAATTTCATTTTCAAACTAATGTCCATTTTCAATCTGGACAGAAATATTTCAAATGTAAAAATACTGCAACAAAATAATTTAATGTAATAAAAGTAGAAAAATAAATTCTCAGCTGAGGTTGTCAACTGAACGAACGACAAAAGTTGCCAGCTCTTTGGCTGTAAGGTTAGAACTATCAGATTGTGGGTAAAACAAAAAAGTGCTTTTTATATTATAAAATATAATTTCTCCTTACAGCGAACATTGTCAGAACGCTGCCTGCAATCCTCTTATCAACTGCCAAGACAGACACGCTACTTTTCAGATATATGTCACATATTACTATATGGTTACCTCATAGTAGATAATTTTACATGAAGAGATAGGGAAAATTCCACTAACGACACTACAGTATAATGGTCTAACCCTTGAATTTGTGAGGTTTCTTGCCACCTGTCAGAATTTCTAGGGCAGTGATTCTCTATATTATCAGATTCATGGACAACGAACAGCACGTTCATCAAACACCAGTACCCTACCTATATCAATTTATACAGTGAAAAAATTGATAGTCTATGAATCAATTTATTATAACCAGTGTGACACTTGAAAGACACGTCTGTACTCAAAGGATGTTCTGGTGACCCCAAAACTCCAAGTCCTCTTCCTCCACACTCATCCTCTCACACCATTAAACAGCCAAAGGGAAAATTAAAAAAAAAAAAAGTTCAATAAAATCTATTTAGTTGCTAAATAATTTTTTAAAAAAAATTTAGTTGCAAACAGTAATTTTTCCAGCTATAGTAAAATATATACAGTGCAACGCCAACTAGAGATGAGAAATGCATA
Organism: Zootermopsis nevadensis; assembly: GCF_000696155.1. The sequence continues at coordinate 62,461 of NW_019060576.1, read as the reverse complement.
CAAAATTTTGGTTGAAAAGTCCAGAGTGAAGAGACCACTCACAAGACCCAAGAGTAGATGAGGGAATGATATCAAAATGGATCACAAGTAAAAAGTGTGGGTGTGGACCAGTGGTAGGCAGTCGTAAACACAGCAATGAACTTCCAGTTTCCATAAATGGTAAGAAATTTCCAGACTAGCCTAGTGATTTTGATCCATGGACTTGGATCATTAATGCAAACTAGAATATACTGCCATGTAGTGTATGAGACTTTCAGCAGTCAGTGGACTACTAGCTGAGACACAGCGATATTCTCCAATTTTGGATTCAGAAAATGGTATCCAAATTTTTCTGCACCATAATTCCTGCATTTCCTTCATGTTATCATGACTACAGCAATGCAGGCCATAAAATCCTACAAGTATACAACTGCAAATGATTTTAATCTAAATAACACACACCCTAAAACCACATCAACGCACGTGCACACGCACTACTTGAATCACCTACTCAGCCCACTCATTTACACATATATGTAATTGTACACTCATCAAAGGGTTAATACTGTAACTGTAAACTTGTAACTTCTATATTCAGTGCGTAAACATTAACAAAAGTTATATTTGTAGAGATCAAATAATAAGTTACTTGGCCAATTCTCAAGTTTATAACCATAACCACAACATTCACTTCAGTTTTTACAATTAAAATCATGTATGCATTTCTTATTTTGCCGTGCGTATGACGTCCCACTTATCCCAGGTGCTTCGATCTGACCGCTTTGTCAATACGAAAACTACGGTGAAGTAACTTTCTCCATCTTCCTGTTACTTCACCTCTCTTAGGTCCATATATTGTCAAACACCAATATACGACAACACATTAAATTTGGCAAAGGAGAAAATAAATGTTGATTTTGTAAACTCTACATGGATGGACAAAGGTAAAGCAAATTTACATAGACATCACTTTCTTCATAAATTTTCTCCATCTGCTGTCTCTCTATCATAAATTTGTAAGAATTGAATACACCTTTTTAGGAGACGCGTGTTGGTATAAGTTTTACACAGAAGAAATATTCAGCAGCAAATGGGTTAAGAATAAATAAGTGCTTTACATTGAACATAAAAACTCTCACTACTTTTCCACTAAAATATTTTGTTTAGTATGTAACATGTTTTCACACGCAGTAATGCTACGAAACAAGGTAGTTCGTTCACATGAACTGCTCGGAAGTCTGACATAGTCTTAAAATTGTACAAACTAATACGAGTTGCTAGCATCTGTTGTTGGCATCACGAAATAAACAAGTTGATTCTCTAAGAGATGTACTCTGCATTCACTGTTAAAGTTGAATGAAACTGTCACTTCCTGGCTGGAATTACATTACTCACCACCAAGCGCTACAAGGTTTTCCTGATTCAAGTCAAGTATCGCTCCATAAAAATTATAAAAATCAGCTTACCAATTTTATAGCAGTTCATGCCAAAGCTGAAAAGTGAGTTGCATCCAACTTTACTACTGAATACAGCGTGCAATATATAATCCACATTTTTGTAATGGCTACGTTTATCGCTCATTTCTTTGTTTCACGTTCATGGAAGCTGTGACCTTGAAAACCAGAAACTCTAAACACAAAATGCAGAAACTGTTACGAATTAAACTTTCTTCTGACTTTGGAGAATGGGACATAGAGTGAAAGCTACGCCAACAAAAGGTAATGGAAACATGAACTAATGACGCTACACGCAGGAACGACGACAAAACAAAAGAAGAAACAAAGAAAGAACTGAGCATGTAAGAATTTGCTACACCAAAATATGTTAAATCAGCTTGTTTTTACAAAATAACTTTTATTTACTTAATATTAATTAATGCTTATAGTAAACAACTTATCATGGGCAGTAATTATAGTAAATAATTTCACTGTATTTTATGATGTAAAGGTGTGAAAACGTTATGAAAATACATTTTATAGAAGTTCAACTTTATAAAGCCCACTTCATCATTCTGAAATGTGAATCATATTTGGAGAACACTAAATTATGTAAAAGTCAGAGGTACGAGGGGTTTAAAAATCCTACACCCCCAAATTACCTGGAATGAAGAAAATATGTCTTTCTGAATATATTTCGTTTGAAGGAAAAATCTGACTAACGTCATCAAGATGTGTATTAAATATATATGTAACCTTCACATTAACATGAACAAATATGTTTATTTTGTTATTGCACTCTTCACGAATGGATTCACTTTGACAAAACTTACGAAAGCAGGCAGTAAAAATGGCCAAGAGGTCAAAACGTTTCAAGAAAATAAATAACATTAAAAAAAATTATTTTTTGCAAGAAATATGTTTGAAAACTACCTACATTAAATGCGGGCAGTTTTCCAACATATTTATGTGATGCCATGCAATACGAACACGGTAACAGCTTATGAACTTCGTTATACTGATGCCGAGGAAAGAAATCACATATGCCGACTCTCTCCACACTGCCCTCACACAGTTACAGTTATCCGCTGCAGTCTGCAACTAGCTATTCTGTCATGGGAATGTTGGTAGTGACATAACCTTCGCTAGCAACAAGCACTTTGGGCTCGCTCATACAGACCAGAAGGCAACAGAACAGTGCACACACAGAGAGAGAGAGAGAGTACAGCTGTTAAAAATTAACTCTCGCGAATTTGTTTATAATATGGGCTGGTACAAGCACAACCTTCACAAACTCTTGACGATGAGCAGATTTACACGTACACCGGAGGGTTATATTAAAAATTCACACTTATGATATGGCAGCAGAACACCCTGCATATATTGTTAATTACAATCATTAACTGAATCCAGTCATGTGATTTCGCTGACGAGGAAAAACAATGTACCACACCTGAAACTATCCCTCGTGTGAACTGATATAAAATTATTCTGGATGTGTACGAGGGATAGGTAGGCTCAGTTTTTACACAGAACAATATTTATGTGTATGGTCCACATATCTCACAACTACAGAACTCGTGTTTCGTTCTCGCAAGAATACAGGAGTGTCCCGTTCCATTATACTTTGACTTGAAAGACATAACAATTACATCATACCTCTGCCGCTGTACCCACAGAATAAAAACCCATTATTCAACTAACTGTTGCAAAAAGCTTACATTTGCTAGCTTCCTTGCCAAAAATTCCTAAACTGTCTTTATTTCTTTTTATGAATCATGCAGTGATCTGCAAAATATTCTGATATATTGTGCCCATTTCTGTTACAGTATAACGTTCTTCAGGCATATAAAACTAATGTATATTTTTAAAAAGTGTACTCACGTACGTTCAAACACTGTTATTCCATAAAAACGATTTTTTCTTAACCGATCTCCATGATATAAATATAAATGTTGAAAACCTGTGATGTTACATAGCACCAGAATGCATATCATCCGTGTGAACTTGGGCAAGGCAGACAAAGGAGAGAAAATGCAACACCGCGCCTGCAGGTGATCAATATTTCTCAGAAATGTAAACATTAACTCCTCAAATGTTTGCATCACTCATCACTATTAAATTATATACGAACGAGATCTCAGTTCGAATCTCTGAAGCTGTGCAGTGATAAATCTCCTCAAGACAAGCTGCCCCACCTTCCCTCTCCAACCTGCTCCAGACCTGCAGTTTTAATTAGGAAACTCAACTTGAAAAGTCCAACACTCTCAACACGAACAAAAGCTGTTTTACAGCTTCTCATGTCTCAGAAGACTGGAAAGTTCAGTAACCAAAAACACTGTCTATGACAATAAAATGTCCTGATGACATCACCATGTGACAGAACAAAGCAGTATACAGAAGTCAAATAAAAATGCAATTTTCAGTTCATTTCAATCAATTTAAATAGGAATAACATATTTTTGTAAATATAAATTCTAACCATCTGATAAGATTTCTGTTAGAAGACGCTTTAAGCTATCCAGCCCAGTGAGAAATCCGCAGTCTGGACCGTGATGGACAGTAACATTGCTTGCACTGCTGCCACCAGCTCTATTGCTGAATGTAACGTTCGCAAAATCGATCATGCGGATGTCAACTTGCGTGGAGCCGGAGCTCCTTGGCAAGTCTCGCTGTCTCGTTCTATGTATCGCTGCGGTATGTACGGCAGCCTTGTTCTTGGCCCGTAAATCTACTGCGCTTTTCTTCACTCGTTTACTGGATGACGAAAACTCTGGTTGTCCATCGTCATCAACATCGTTGTCGTCGTCGTCATCATCATCATCATCGTCGTCTTCCCCATCTTCATCGCACTGAGAATGCTGACGAAATCTCTTTACTGTCGTATTATAGAAGTCGGAAGAAGCTTCTTCGGAACTCTCAGTAAGCTGCAGCAATGAACAGTCACTACTGTACAACATCCAGCTTTCAACAGGGTCTGCGACACGCGATGATGATGATGGATCCATGAAAACCGTCTCCTCAGAGATCGGGTAAAATCTTGATGCAGCCTTCGCCCCTCTCGCTGCCGCTTCACCGAACCCACGCTGATGGGATGCCTGGTTCACCTCTTCTTGGGATGATGACAGAGCGGGAAAGTCTGAGGAATTGCTAGCATCACCATCATAGTAAGCGAAACCCAGGCTTCCACGAGAGCACTCTCTGGTTCCTTCGTCACAGATACTAAAGTCATCAACCTCCTCTGTTAAACTGTTCAAGTCCTGGTGACAGAAGCAGTTGTCGAGAGATGAGGGCGACGTTCCGCAGTGCTGAGACGCGGGAAAGTCATCTGTATCCCATTCATAGCCCTCGTACACAATAAGGAGTGAACTGTGTAGAAACATCAAGTCACTATCATCAACTGTTTACAATAAGAAGTCTGAATGGACTGAAACCAAACAACGTCTATACTTTTTGAACAAATTTTAGAAACTGATATGAATGTATTATGGCAGCTCCATATTTGGAAAGGCACTTTCATCCACACAAATACAACCATTTACAAAGATCTAGTATCATAAAATTCAAATATCGCAGTGAAACTAATTAACAAACTCCACGGAGCCGTCTCTTTCTTGAGAAGCTAACAGTATTCTCAGCTACTCAAAATACATCCTCAAAGTCTTCTCTACCCTTCAGGATTTTCAATCAAGATTTTTTTACGCATTTCTCATCTCCCTATGCATGTTACATCGCCAACACATCACACCCTCCTAGATCTAATGAGCCTAATAATATACAGCAAAAAGTATATAAAGCACCTCATTATGCAAATTTCAAACGGCTTCCCATCACCTCATTCATCTTGGTTCCAAATAATCTCAACATCCTGTTCCAAACGTCTTCAGTCTGTTTTTATTTGATCGACCCGTAACGGCCGTGTGTCACAGCAGCATACAGCTACACTGTTAACCCCTTAATATGATTAGAATCTACAGTTTAACAACTCACCAAGAATAAAACCGGTAGCTACTTTGACGCTCAATAGCCCTCCGGAGTTCTTCGAGACGTGATATTACTGTGCGAACAACCTGACTACGTAACTGTAATCCATTGTGGAAAAAGTGATACAACGCTCCCTTGAAGCCCTCTTCGTTAAGCTCACGTCCCCAGTATTTATCACGCTTCAGATAATGATCTGTGTTAGCCTGGTACACCTGTAACATGAACATAAATACAAGTTTTCCTAATGACCCAAAACACAATCATCAAACTAATGATTATTCATAAATACCAGGCGACACACAATATGTAAACAAAATTGATTATTTTTAATTTCCGACAACACAAAGGGTCGTTAAGAAAGGGTAAGTGCCCTCACCTGCATGCCACACAGCCTAACTCCCAGAGAGGCTGATGTACTAGCAGCACATTTAGCTATCTGCTTGCTCCTCTTCTCGGCTGAAGCATCGTCGCCGTGTTGCCTCGTTCCCATCTTCAGGTCAAGAATGCACGGCTGAGTGTAGCGAGACGTGATGTTCTCTAGCATCAAGAAGTCTGGTGTATTTTGTCAAGGAAATTGCATGTCACTAATGCCGAGTGTCAAATACAGAAGAACGGAACTGATGAGGTAAATACATTTTAAATAATATCAGAAAAGCAAGATCACATAAATATCCTTCGATGGAACGCGATAACACTCCATTTTTTTAATATCTTTATTATAACTAACTAACTAGATGGCTTACCGAACCCGAAGGTTCATCACCGAATTAACCAAAGCCCTCCACCGGATCCTGTCCTGGGCCAACAAAATCCAGTTTCCTTCAACTCCTATCTCCCATAGATCCCGCCTGACATTATCCTCCCATCTACGTCTAGGTCTCCCCAGCGGTCTCTTCCCTTCAGGTTTCCCAACCAGTACCCGGTGCACACCTCTTGTCCCATCCATGCGCGCTACATGCCC
>NW_019060576.1:8351-32510 GCF_000696155.1 Zootermopsis nevadensis | reverse complement strand
ACACCCCCCCCCCCCCCCCCCCCCCCCCAGGAGCTCCGAAAGGAGCGCCCTGCTCTAGTAATAATAATAATAAAGGCAGGGCACAGCGCTTATCAGCCGTGCCTCAAATAGAATCCCGAAGTGATACGGCCTCTGCCTCTGCGATGTGTTTCGTAATGTCCACTTTGGTACGTGACGCTGTCGTCTCTCAGATGATTATGAAACTTAAAAATGTCAGCCTTGTACCGCTGAATATCGCGGACGATCCACGAACAACACGCAAATATCACGGAGTCAACATTATTTTCCCCCTGAGAACATAGTTTTATATCACAAACGAAGGTTAAAAAAATCACAGCTGAAAAGACAGGATGTCGTGACAAATACTAAGGAAAGTTCCATGTATCTTTTGAGATGCTAATTCTTCCTGGGACAGTAGAAGATTGCAGGCTTCCCAGGAATATGAATCCCGAAAGTTCACGGGTGTTTTCACAGAACTCGACTGTTTCCTTAGGCATTTCAGTCGCCATGTTACAAACATTTTATTTTAACTGAAAACTACATTTCTTTGTAATTCTGCGTCACTTACTTTTCTCCACGTGCATTTGCTGCAGACGAGCAGATTTGTACTCCGTGTAAAACACCGGACAAGAAAGAAAAAATTATGCAATAATTTCGTAATTTTCGGTATGCACGTGAAAGCTACAATTTGCGTTCTTCAGGCGACGAAAGAAGCGGACAGGAACGACCTCCTTATTATGCGTTCGTGTTCTTCGTTCGAAGAACTCACAGAATAAGAAGTGCAGGAAATGCAGAGGCGCTTTGGGCTACGCGCCATGTTTTATTACAGGCCGGCTACCTCGGCTAGACTCTTTCAACTCGGTCTGTCTTCGGCTACGAAGCGATTGGAATCTGCCGCGAACAGCTGCAGACGGGGTCATCATTCAACGTGACGACCTCTCCTCGCTACTCGTGCAGTTGGGAGTGGTCAGGGTAAGACAACAAAAGCAAAAAACACAAAAACAATTTATCATCATGGCCGCCAAGATTCGCGCTGCAGAGACTGACCGACAGCGCGCGAGAGGACTGCACGCCGCCGAGTGGACACTTGCAGGACTATTTCTGCGTTGAAATTCGAAGTTGTTACCTCCAGGCCTCGGACGCCAAGCCCCTGCCAAGGCATCGCTCTTCGTGGGCAGCCAAGTGACCCCAAGGTTTGTCTTAAAAACCACGAAATGCATAAAATTCTGTTCCTCGCTGCTGGCTTCCGAGATATTCTGCACCTTTGCCCCGTGTCACCAGTACAATGCTCGTAACCAGCCACCCAGTACGTCATTCTGACATCGTCGAGTTCGCGGAATAACGCACAGCTGATACGTCATCATCAAACACGGGTCCGTGAGGCAGACATCGACTCCTCCACGCCCCGGAAAGCGACGATGACATTACCGCGTTGCCATGGCAACACGACCCTGGCAATGGCCCAGATGGGGGCGTTCATCGATTCTTCCTCCCACAAGTGACACAGAATATTCCCGAAGACTCAATGTTTAACTGCATGGAGCGAAGGCCTTCTTGAGAAGCTGATAGTTGTTCAGATGCCCAGGACTCACCACCTTCCATGAAACCCGAAGGTCTATTACTGTGTTCACAAACGTCCACGGAGTCCGACGTTAGGTCTTGAAGGTGTGGAGGTGTTCGGGCCCCCTCTCCCCCCCTCCCAAGGCCCCGTATTCCAGGGGACGAGACAAAACAAGTTTTTCTTCGTTACATTTTATTTCTTGATTAATTTATATGCACGTTCAGTGGAAATACATTTTCAACGGACACGTCACTTGTAATTTGAATAGGCGAGAGTTACTTCATTTTCGAGTAGTTTAGATGTTCGTCTTTTATCTTATCTTATTTTGCATTATGATTATCGAAACATGTTCGTACAGATAGAACATCGTATTTAGTGCAATGTTCCGAGAACAAAAATTCAAAAACAACGACATCTGATAACAGAATTCTCAACTAATGGCCTTCATCGGCGATTAACAAAAGAAAGCCGTTCGTTGCCATGGACAAAGTCAAGGCTTAAAAAAACAAGTAATTGTTCGTGGATGAGGATAAATTTCGACTGGATTCTGGGTCAATGCCTTGCCCGTGAGTCCTTCTCAAAGGATAAAATGGGATTTGAGACGAGAAAGTGTGATGTAGTAAAAGATGGAAACAGGGAAATTTTTTTTATGAATGTTGAAAAAAAGTGATTTGGAAAGTCAACGTGATTTAGCGGTAATCCGTGTTGCACTCTGTTCAAATGGTAGCGAGTCTCGTCGGAAAAGCCGAAATAACATGGCGCACGGGATGAATTATTTTTCATTGTTCTCCTGTGACGTCATGTTTCGAAGGGACGGAGATGAAAATGGGAAAAGGACTAACAAAATGGATGACAGGGGATGAGAGGCGAAGATTCCGTCATCGTAAATTTCGACGAACTTTTCACACTAACTGACGAACACAGTCATTAAAATGAGCCAAAACGCTTAAAGCAAACGCAAGAAACTGTATTTCCCTTCATTCTTACGAAATTTTCGAGGGAATTAGCCCCTTCCTTCCCCAAAGATGTTGACCTCGTTGCCTAGTAACGAAACTGAGTGAGCTATTTTGACTCAAACTGGACCGATATGGATCAAACACTGAAAAATGTTTACTTTCTCGTAAAATGTCTCTATAGACGGGCAGGACCTCTCAGTCCCGCGTTAATTTAATTCTCTTTTCGCATAGAAAGTGCAAAGGTCAGAAAATTCATGGAACTCGTTTGAAATCCAATCGGGATACTACGTTAAAACAATCGCCTGCTGATTTGCTTTTGTTCTGGAAGTTACTCGCTGCGCTGTCAGGTGTCACCTTATCGGCTGATTCGTGTCTCTGAATATAGCCACGGAGCGCTGATTAGACGGCGACTTTCCGAAGGCCACGCAAAACAGCAGAAGTGTTAACTCCGCTAAAGGACACTGCGAAGTCTATCAGTGTGTGGCACGTAAACCTGAGATAGCGGCTACATGAAAGGCAGAAGGACAAAAGACGGTGATTTTTAATTGATAACTATGTCATTATCATAATCATTATCCTGGTCATCCGATATCTTCGCCAAAGATGGCGCATGATATGAACGTTGTAGCCGATTTATTGATTCCTCACACATTTTAAAAGTATTTTAACAGACAATTTACACACGATCAAGACAAATTATACCCCGTTATTGCCAGTCCACCCAATTTTCAGTTTTTTACGATTTTAAATAATTTTTTTAACGATTTTACGCACTTTATGCAACGCGAACAAAACGAGCCGATAATACGTAGCGCCAAGAAGAGAGAAAAATCCGCTGGCTGCAATATTCATCTTCATTCCCTTCTTGAAGAGCCTCCATGTTCTACGTAATTCTTGCTTGTAGTTTCACGAATTTTGAACCCGCTAAAACGTTCAGCGCCCTGGTAAATAACTCTTTGGGTTTGAACTGTCCTGAGGATTCAAGTTTTGTCAACTAGACGGAGCGCGCGATATGTGAGCGGTCTCAAAATTACGTCATTGCGTTACGTAATGCGTCTTTCGTCAAATCATTACGTCATCCCTCTCACACCAAATCTGAGGCGTGTAATCGTCGTGTTGTACCGTGTTTCTGAACACAGATCAAAGCAAGAACAATGAAATGGCCTTTCCATGTAGCACGCGTGTTGTTATTCAACTGCTTTGTGTTTTTTTTTATCAAAGCAACGAAATTTTATCACCTGCGAGCTTTTTCTTTTTGAAAATCCTGACCATCTGGGGGCACTGATGGTTGTAGGCGGAAACTGTGTCGTTTAATTACGCACTGCGATTTGAACACATGGCTCAGGTGCTCGTTTCGTCATAGAAAGTTTAATTTGTGGGCGTGTAATTTCGCTCGTGTTCCTCGTGACAGAGCAGAGATCACAGATAACGCACGGATTGAGGACTTCAGAAACACCTCGCCGGATGGGCGGGGCGTGCAGCAGGTATGACCGATGAGAAATGCGAATGAAATGTTGATTAGAAAGCGTAAGATGAAACGAACTCACAAGACCCAAATGTAGATGCGTTGACAATGAACCACAGACAGACGTCTTTACCTTTAGACATAAGTAAAACCACGTAAATGCCTTCGCACAGATGAAGACCAGTCGTTCAGGGACGCAAAGCGACGGACAGCGTCGTCTGCATAATTCCTTAACAACTCGGAGTTACACGTAAGTCTTAGCTGGCCACAAATCAGGACAAAATGAGATCAGCAAGCATTTCCTTCCTGTTGTTGGAAGCTGATCACTTCCAAGGTCGGATCTAGGGCTGCGTCACGATCAATTTGCGCAGTTGGAAACGTAGAAATCGCGTTGCCTTGACGCCGAGACCAAGACACGCGTGTCTGTGACCAACGCACGTTTACATTCGACACTGGTCCCTCGCCTGACTGTCTTCGACGCGCTACCTCATAATTCTTCGTCGCGAACACCAGCACGTGGTCTTACGACGTCCCAGTCTCGTTCATGCTTTCGCAAGTTTCGGAGGAAAATATCACTGCCATCTTTAAGAATCCATGAAAGAGACAAAGAATATCTTTCTTTGAGATACTTAAGAGAAATGAAGCTTAAAACTGGGGCTCGTGAACTGCCTTTAGTCACGGCCTTCTATACATTGAAACTGTCGCGTTGCCAGAAATAAGGCGACGGACAAAATGTTTCCTGTAACAAGTGTCACACGAAAAGCAACTTTGGAACTCTTTTATGTGCAGTCAGAAGCGGCTCAAAGTATGTCCGTGAAAGGAAGATGGCTGTGTTCTGGTAGAAGTTTACCGGTGTTTCAGAGGCCTTTGCCGCCGCCATCATCAGGGGCCACGAAAACCTCAAATCTGCATGTCTGAGAAAGGTTTCATGATCCAAATGGCAAGAAGTCTGTTCTACAAAGACAATTAATCACTTCTGTATCATAAGCTAGAAGTCCACAAGAAACTTCCTTTATAAATCACACGAAACTCAAACGAGAGTAGGAAAGTTTAATTTGTACGCAAATAAAATAAGGATGTTCTTAAATTTGTTAAAACAAACCACAAGATGCCAACAGGATGTTTAAAACATCACGTAAACAGCAAATAAAATCATTTAAATACCCATTTTATAAACTGTGGAAAGTTTTGAACAGTTCACTCAATGAAGATGTCTTCTGGTAAGAACTGACCGACGTTTCAGGGGCACCAGTTCGTAGTCAGCAGCAAGCAGTAAGTTTTCTTTTCATGTACAACAACGGAATGCAAATTTTATGAGACCTTGTTCCAAATTTAGAAACACGTTCCTAATCTGCTCATTATAATCAGAAGTAAACAATGTGTAGAATCAGCATCACAACGCGCATGCTCAGTTTGACGTCATTACTGATAACGGCCGCGCTGTTTAGGAAACAAATGAAATATTAATTACGATTCACCTGTGGCATTTATTCACTTTGGATAACAGAATTTGTCGGTCGGCTAAAAAATGCAACGGTTTACGCTGTTCTAACCTCCTGAATTCTGCGTTTCGCCCACAAAGTGCATTTTTGTGTTTCGTACGATTCTCGTTTCAAACAGCGATTATTTCCTTAAACAGCGTTAACCAGTTGACATATGTAATGGTGAAATGTGGTGTTTTCTTCGCGGTACGGACTGAATTCTTTAAATTTTTTCACGATCTTCGGCTTCAGCCTTCACTGAACCTATCTGTACCAGGACAAGCGAGCACTGCCTGGGGACCTTTGTAGCCACAAATCGGAGTTTGCCTCTCGCCACCCCCCACCCCCCACTTTCTGTTCTTTTTCTGCCCCTCCTTGGCTTCAAAGGGATAGTAAACGGGAATTGTACAAGTTGAGTGCGGGTGTTTTCCAAAAGTTGCAGATCCCTGTCATTGAATCGCTTACATCATCGCTCGGAGCAGATCCGCGTGCATCAAGGAACGCGTCTAGGCACATCCGAGATATCTTTGAACGCTCCTGACTAAAAACAAACACAATTTGCTAAAAAAATACATAAAAATGTGTGAACGGGTTCAGTAGCTGCATTAATGAACTCGTCAAGAAGTTTTAATAAACTGTGTTCATTTATGGCCCTTTGGACCCCGAGTCGGCAATCACGGCCCTCAGCCCTAAAAAGATGAGCGCACCTCAAGAACCAGCTCTCGATTAATAAACAGATTCAAGTTCAGCCGCGAATATGCCAGAAACATATTCATAAACGTGCAGAGAGCTTCATCTTCGAACCGGGTTTATTACCCAGTAAGTCGCTCCAAGATTAGAACATGGCAGAAGGCCAGCGAGTGTCAGTTTTCATTATGCCCCAGCTAGTATTCTGCCCAACTGCCAGGACCAAAAACAACTTCCCAAATTCCAACAACACTGAACCGGGCAAGCAACAAGTTAGGAAATACACGCATTGCGTAACAATTATGCAGCGGTCTCAGCACCTTTAGAATTTTTACTCATGAATCGTGTAATTTCTGATGCTTTTCTTTTGTGTCTTACTGTACTTATTTGTTGCTGTGACACTGTAAGGTCTTTCATTTAAAAAACGGAAAAGTACGGGGCAAACAAACTTTCTGGAACGTCGGTATACAGCAGTGATCTCCTCGACTCAACGCCAAGAAAACCTGAAATTTAATCTGAACCTGGATGTTTCGACACCGAGCGCGTCTGTCTTCCCTTACCTAACAGGTGGAAGTCAGTTCACGAGAAATCCCCGCTCGGGGATTTCCCTGATACGCAGAATAGTTCATGGCACTCTGGTGGCGAGGCTCACAACTTGCGTGAAACGCCTCTGACCGAGTAATCGTTTAAAGTACAATGTCAACTTTTTACGTGTCCCACCCGCTTCAACATTCAACACCTCTTTCGTACGATTCTCTGAATAAACAGCGATTATTTTCTTAAACAGCGTTAACCAGTTGATATTCGTAATGGTGAAGAGATGTGTTTTCTTCGCGGTACGGACTGAATTCTTAAATAATGTTTGTACGAGCTCAGCTTCAAAGCGTTAATTGGCGTTATATTCCTTATTATTTCCTTAAACGGCGTTAACCAATTGATCTTTGTAATGGTGAAGCGCTGTGTTTTCTTCGCGGTACGGACTGAATTCTTAAATAATGTTTGTACGAGCTCAGCTTCAAAGCGTTAATTGGCGTTATATTCCTTATTATTTCCTTAAACGGCGTTAACCAATTGATCTTTGTAATGGTGAAGCGCTGTGTTTTCTTCGCGGTACAGACTGGATTCTTAAAAAACGCTTTAACGAAATTTGACTTCAAAGGGAAAAGGTTCAAAACAAAGGCGGATATGTCCAGCGTCCACACGAAGTGTTTTGCAACCAACATGACCAGCAAACAGCGTAATTATCGAACTTACGTGGAGCCTTGCACAAGGTTGTTTTTCTGCACAATAGCCTTGATACCCTTACACCGACGAAGAGAGGTTACTAGGAATCCGGTGGCCATGAACGACGTCTGTTGCCATGCAGTCTGACAATTGTCCGCAAATTGCGAAACAATTGAAATGAGATGACGAGTCACGCAGTGATGTTGCCCCCCCCCCCCAAAACACACATGCACTGCCTAATCTTATCGTGAGACACGCCACACACATGCGATTACGGTATGAAAATGATCACTGTTTGCAGCGAAAATCACATGCATAATTAGTTATTGTCGAAGCAGGTGGTACAGAGGGTTAAGCACTCTAATAAACGCCATAAAGAGACTTAATAAGTATTCAGCTGCAGAAGGGTCTTTCGGGAACTACAGGTCATTGTCAGATCGTAACAAACAAAACTGTTTTGAATGTTTTTTCGACGACGCTAAGCGACCAAGGGCTTGTCCGGTTGCACTGGTTCTAACCGATTCCTAGAAACCTTGAGAAGCGGAGTGACAAAGCGACTCGTTTCTAGAGCACTGTTTGGAGGACAAGAGCGGAGGCTCCTCCACTGAACACAAGAAACAAGTCTAACCCTTTACAGCCCAGTGGTAACTATATGTACCAGGTGCTTCAACAATCAACTCTTCATTCTGAATTTTATTTTGTACGATTCTCAGAACAAACAGCGATTATTTCCTTAAACAGCGTTAACAAGTTGATCTTTGTAATGGTGAAGTGTCGTGTTTTCTTCGCGGTACGGACTGAATACTTAAAATCAAATTTAGACGAGTTTCGGCTGTAAGTGCAGCTGACACAATGCTCCACCAATTTTAAATTCACTGTGCGCGACGTTCCTATGAAATAAATGTCACTATTTGTGCAGCATCGTCAAATAACGTAGGAGGTTTCTGTGTCCTGGCAATTCGAATTCACGTGGAAGCCATTAGCGTTGTCAGAGGGTCATTAAATAAATACAGCGTCAAGTAGGTCACACAGTCTTCGAATAAATTGAAGAAAGAGGACTCAAGACTTGCATTGGGAAATCATTGACGCGTGAACGGCGATTTTAAAAACAAAAGAAGTCTTGCAATGTCGCAGTCTTGTGACATCGCCTCCTAACCGCAGTTTATTTCTGTTTTCCTTGTGCCAGAATACTTGGAAGAAGACCTAAAAGTTGTCCTGCCGATGTTGTAAAACCGTGTTGGTTGAAGACCTGAAGATGGAAGCAGTGTGTTCCTCCGAAACGTTGGCATCTACGTGATCAAGGGGCCGTGAGAACCTCGTATCTCATACGGGTTGTCCTCTTATTTCTTTGCGTATTTAAATAACTCCGTGGAGCAGAGTGATCCTCGAGAAACTGATAGTCTCTCAGCTGGTCAATAAATTCCCTTCCCTTTACAGAATTCTAGGCCTGTGTGGCTGACATTCAAGTCCTAGGTTCGAATTCCATTTCACGGGTCATTTTTTTCGTGGTTTCCTCAGTACCTCCTTCAAACACGTCACGACGTCTTCTTTCTACACGGCCTATCCATCCTAATTCATAATCCAAAACCATTCGGCACCACCAAATTACCTCATGATTTTGTGAAGTGTTCATTAAATAACAATCAAGACTCCATTTTTAGGCATGCTAACTGCACGTTCATTATCTTACTCCTATAATGGCTCTCTGTGACGGAATGATTGTGTTAATTTGTATTCATTCTTCTTGTACAAACCTCTCCATTTAATACAATTAACTGGTATTTGCTGACATGAAATGCCAAATATTTAAATAAATCAGATCGTGGTTCAACAACGACCCAGTTCAGTTTCGGAGCCTTGGATATTAAGAACGCCAGACAGAGTTTGCGTCATTTAAAAATCAGCCCAAAAATCTAACGCTGCAGTTCAAAAATGAAATCACAAGCGACCCCCCACCCCAGCCCCGTGACCCTAGAGTCGCCATTGCTGATAAGCCGCTGCTCGCACGAAACACACTAAAAAAAAGGCGAATGCTTCTCTTCGAGAAGATGGCGGACGTCTTCAGCGTCTGATGTGAAGTTCTTCTACAAATATTTCGCAAAAAACAAAGATGAAGAAAAACTCGATTCTCGTGTTACGTTGATGTCATCAGAGCTTGCAACTGCTGTCACAATTAGGGTAGCGTTTTAAATAGCACACCCTGTACCTAAAACTACAATGCTTTGTATTTAATTTAAAGTTATATTAATATATGCATTAGAAGCATAACACGTGCTGACGACAAAACTTCAGTTGGAATGCGGCCATGATCACAGCCTGTAGCACCCTTGAGCTAAAAGACACCGCTTGCCACATGAAAGGGACAAACAAAATTTAATGAAGCCAAGAATAATCCCTCGATAATGAAGTCTGTCTTCCCATCCGCATCTAGGTCTTCCGAATGGTGTCTTCCCTTCAGGATATCCAACTAAAATTCTGTATGCATTTCTCATCTCCCCATGCGCGCTACGTGCACCACCCATCTCCTGCTCCTAGACGATCCTAATATCTGGTGAAGATTAGCAGAATATCCTGAATTGCAAGGATTCCCCGACTTTGACCTCCTCTTAATTTTCTACACACACTTCGATGCCTTATTCCACAAACCGAGCGGGGGTGATAAAACTGCGCCATTTTCGTCTAGTCATCAGTGTTCTAGGCTGTGGAAATTTCCAGACGCTGAAGTGTGACGTAACATCGCCTGTGTTTGCGTTTTTTAATTAATTTAAAAATCGCGTTTGTTACGCTCGGAGAACTTCCTTGAAGTGAGCGACTTCACGGTAGGAACAAAAAAGACCCCTTTGCTCAGGGCAGAACGCTTTCTTTCAACAGGGCAATTTCCTTGAAACATTTTCACAGGAAATGATCAATAATTTTCCTTGTTCTGTGAAGGGAGTTCCCCGTTTCGCTCGTGTTTTTCCTCCGTTTACACTTTATTCGAGGTTGCTTACTCCGGCAACAGCCAGACCTACAACATAGTCACCCACGGGGCAGAATTTATTTTCAGAAGCTAATAGTTGCTCAGTTAGTCAAACAATTCCCCGCCTTTTATAAAGCCCGAAAGTTAATCACCGTGGTCAAACGAACCCGCCACTGGGTCCCTAATCAAAGCCAGTTGAATCCAGTCCACACTCTCACATCCTGTAAAAAGGACATTTCAATATTCCCCACTCATCGATCTCGTCCTTCATATTAACTTTCTTCTCATACGTTTAAAATTGAGCCCTTAAAAGTCTAGTGGTAAGTATATGTACCATCTGCTTCAGTAATCAACAATTCTTCATTTTGTATTTATGTGTTTCGTATGATTCTCAGAACAAACATCGATCATTTCCTTAAACAGCGTTAACCAGTTGATCTTTATAATGGTGAAGTGTGGTGTTTTCTTCGCGGTACGGACTGAATTCTTAAATATTTTTCAGACTATCTTCAGCTTCCGAAAGCCAACGCTCTGATCTCACAGTCGGCCAGCCAGCACGAGCCACAAATGCAGGCATCTGAGATCCATCCAGTCACTTTTTACGAACACCCTCGTTCGAGTTCCTGGATGTCCGACCGGGAAATACCTGTGGCAAATCATATGGAACGAGGACGAAATTTGAATGTCGCGTATACCGAGAAATCCTTTCGCTCTGAGGTCAGCCTCTCTCTCTCTCTCTCTCTCTGACTCAGCACGCTGACTAGAACAGAAAGACAACAGAACTATTCGTTTGCTGGTGAATGGTAAGTCACAGGTCGTAACCCAAATTTTCTGCTGCGTAAATGAAATCGTCTGGATATTGGAGTGCTTGGATCGCGGCCAGCTAGTATCTGCTGGTTTTTATTGTGGACAACCAAACGACAGAGCCAAGGCACTGACCTCCAGCGAAGTGTGGAATTTTGTTCAGAGATTCACACACAAATTCTGGACAGAGATAAACTTTGAAGACCCAATGGTAACTATATATACCACCTGCTTCAACAATCAACAGTTATCCACAAACTTCCCCCAGGGAGCAAAGTCCTTCTTGAAAAGCTGATAGTCACTAAGCTACTCAAGAAATTCCCAGCCATTTATGCAACCCGAATGTTCGCTGCCGCGAAGTCACGTGACATCCTCATAACCCACTTCTTCAAAACGAATATCAATATAGAGCTGTCCAAGTGCGCATTAGTTTCTCAAGCGGAATATTCTGTCCACGTTCCCCATATTCGATTGTATATCATATCCTACCATGCGTGCTGCACGCCTACCCATCTGATCGCCCTAAAAATGCTCGTTTTAACCAGGAGAGAAAAAAACACGAGCCTAACTTCGTCTCTAAGGTCCAAATATCGTCCTCAGTTTTTTTGTTCTCAAAAATCCTAATTTCAAGAAGATGGCCGTTTCCTGGGTTTGCTGCCTCTGAAACGTCGGTAAACTCCTACCGGACTACAAGGCGCAGAAACCCAGGAGTCAGCCATCTTCGGATTCACGGCCGTGAGAACCTGAAATTTCACGTCGTCAGTTCTCGTGTTATTCCGTTAGGGAAGACACCAAGTTCAACACCCACACAAAATAACAGCTAAATTGTTAGACGCAAAATATTCCAAAATCCAATCGCGTGAAGACTTTGCTACGTGACATCATCAGACATCGGCAAAGATCTCTCTGCGACCATAAATTGGCATTGAAACATTTCTTGACATCACAATGACGAGTGACGTCCATGTCGGTCTGTTTACAAGAAAGTTTATTTTTGCTTGTAAGCTTGCATATTTAGTACGACGAAGAAACACAAGGACTATTTACAGAGACGCACCTTTTCGCAACAGCCAATCAGAGCGGAGTGCCTCATATTTATAGCAGAACGTCTATTCGGTAACACAACATTCCATGCGTCATTCAGTTCACATGTGCGTGATTAATTTGTTTATCATTTGCAGATAAAGTTTCTGACGCAGGTTGAAAAAAGCAGAGGTCTCCAGAACACGAAATCGCAGAAGGAGAACATTTAAAAATCGAGAAAATCGACTTCCCGTTCAAAGCCATTCTGCTTTTGAATCCACGCATTTTTACGTCGGAATCTCTCGCGAATAGCAAAGGTTAAACAATGATCACGGAGTTCAGCGCCTGAGAAGCTAACAGGACGCTCAGCCTTGATTTCAAGTCACTGATTTTCATCAGTTGCAGAAATTGTCTGCCATTCTCGCAACGGCTAATTTCAAATTCACATAATGCTGTCCCACGTGACTCTTTGTCCGCGGAGATACAGAATTCGAAGAGAACTTTATTTACAGCACTTCTTCGTTTCGGTTTGTATCGCGGCTAGAAGGCGTGTGTACCCTGAGAAGCATCCAGAAAGGAAACGCATACTTGAGGCGTAGTTAAAGAGTGTTTGTGATATAATTAACCTCCTTCCATTCACAGACGCCCGGCTACTAGCGTCACTCTGCTGCCCCACGACCAAAACAACTTCAGGAAATATTTCTAGAAAATTAATAGCACAAAGCAGGTTCTCGTAAAGAAATTACTACCAGTGCCATTTGTCGATGATTTAGAAACAAATGGAATTCTCCGAGGTCGATACTTTTTGTCTTTCCCACTTTACCCATCGTCATTTCTCTTAAAGTCCCAAAAATCTTAATATTCACTGTTTCGAAGGATGGCTCTTCCTTTGTCGGATGATCTTTAAGGTTCAAATACTTTTAAAGATTAAAAAACAATTGATAACGCCGAAAACAAACAAAGCTTTCATAAGAACCGCGGGTGACTTCCCCTGTTGGTAAGGTATCGGCTTCCTGCACAACAGCGCAGCCGGATAAGTTATCTAACTTCACGGCCCGGAACAGATAAAAGAATCATCACGCCTTGCAACATGTCTCTGAAATATTAATAGATTTACTTAGAAAGATCCTGCAGATGGGACCCCGGGAATGTCACTTTAGAAATTCTGTGCGATCATAACTGGGACACTACAGAAATCACGGAATTCAAATGAACATTTTCCGTGTTCTTTGGTGCATTAATTTTTTTAATTATTGTACCTAATGAAGCATCTGGAACAGAACGTCGAGTTGCTACCTCTTTTTAACTCGGAAAAGAAACCTTCGGGTTCCATTAAAAGATGAGGAATGGTTCGAACAGTTAAGCTACTATCAGTTTGTCAATAAGATGTCTCTTGAGTGTACATGAAGAAGGCATTCAGTGGCGATTTGCAATTGAGAATTGGGCAGATTTTTTCGAATATTTCTAAGGCGAAAATCGAATGTGTCCTTTCGGGCGTAAGGACACTGAATTCTACGAAATGAATGAAGCCTGCATTTTAATGACTGGCTGTTTCCGGAACCGAAATAAACCAGATACGGCCGGCGCATTCGTGACGCCCTATTAAGGTCACCAGATTCACGCCCTGATGCCACACATTCTTACAATCAACTAACTCCACGCTGCAGTCATTATTCAGAACCTGACAGTCGCTCACCTAGTCAAGATATCTCCCACCTTTCATCGAACCCAAAGGTACATAGTCGTGTACACAAGAGCCCACAACACCTTCTTTAAGACATATTATCCTCCATCTACATCTATGTCTTCCTAGTAGACACTTTCCTTCAAGTTTTCCAACAATAATTTTGTGTGAATTCCTCAAATTTCCCTTGCATGCTACATGTCCTGTCCATCTATCAAAGACTAACTGGGTCAAGTCGTCGATGCCAGCGGTCTTCGTGATATTTTTCAAGCAACTTAAGTGTAGCCAGCGTCTGCCCACTTCCACAGACGTTCACTTATTCCGTAAATGTTGGTCATTCCAGGAAAATTTCTTGGATTTCTCCCCTCCCGCTGCTTAGCAGATTCAAGATGTGCGGCACACAAAATGCGTGAATCACATTCAAAGAAAGGATAAGACAGGAAAGTTTTCTTATGGTTACATTTCGAGAGTTACAAAACTCTGACACAAATGTGAAACGTAACATCAAAGTCAGAAACACACACAGACGTCGGATCAGTCTTCCTTAGGATCCGTTAACTTCAAACATCGCAATTACCTTCGTCGGCATTACGAGGACACTCTCGTTAAACCTCCTCGACTACGACAACATGGTCACCACATTCAAACGTGGCTAGACTCCGCATTAGTTAAATTGACTTCTGCACAAACTTGCGTTAGACATTTCTCATTCTAATATAGTACAAAACAGTAACATTGAAAGCACGCTGTTTCTTCCAACAGCCTAATAGAATTTAAAATTAAATTATCCAGACACGTGAGAGCATCAGTCGCAGTGAAAATGGAACGAGGAAACAGCCGACAGACAAAATTACCATTTTAGCTTTCCTCGTTGCCTTCGCTCAGTTTCCTCTTCCTGTTTCCCATCACTGTCCGCGTGATCTCAATGAGAGTGCCAGTCAGCTTCTCCGTCTGCTCCGCCTGCTCCTTCAGCAGCGCCTCGATACGACCGAATCTCTCCTCCTCCCTCTTCTCCCTAGCTTCTTCTCTCGCTCTCCTTTCTTGGTCCAGACTCTGCACGATGGCCAGAACTTCGGCCAAGTTCACAGACTGATTGTGCGGGAACTGCGACGACGACCTGACAGGCGCGAACGCGGCCGAAGAGTCAGCGTCGTTGTCAGACAGGGGATCGTCCGACCTGCTGTCCACTCCCATGTCATCACTTTTCAAGGGTTTAATAAGTTTCCTTGTGGTTTCCAACGCCTTCTGTAATTCTTCCATATAAGGTGGTGGTGTTTTGTTTCCTGGTTTTGTTATGTAAACAATATAAGCCCTTTTCAAATTGCGCCACTTCTGGTGACACGTTTTACCCGCGTCTGGACCGAGATCAAAGCCTTCTTGCAACAGTTCCTCAGCCACTTGGGCCCACACAGTCTTCTTAATTGTATTTCTGTCCAGCAGCATCGACTGAATCCTTTCACTGCCAACGATCCGGATCAGCGCGATCGTCGCTCCGGGTTTGTCCAAGTGCGACCTCCACACGGTAGACTCTGAAACAGAATTGAATCATACATTCTGCACGTAGCTACAACACGCGGTGATTTTAAACCACGCCACAGTCAGAGAAGAAGAGTTTTCGGCGATATCCAGTGAAAACTGACTTCAAAGTCCTCAAATGTATTCAGTAGTACCGCTTACCTCGTCAAGGAAAATCTAAAAGTTAAAGGAGTTAAAACTTCAGCAAACTCAACTTCGACTCAGAAACAATGCACAAATACGAAGCATTGACATGAGTCTGGCAAAAGCAACAACAGATCAGAAGGCAAAGTAATCACAAGGTGAGATTCCAGGTTCTAGTGGCAGCAAGTATGAAGACGGCCGTCTTCCGAGTTTTGCACTGTGTAGTCTGGAAGAATTTTACCATATTCCTGGATGCTTCTGGATCATAACAGTCTCCTGTAGGACTTCATCAGCCGTTTAGACCAGCGGAGAACTGACGGCCCTCTCTGCACTGCTGAGAATGTACTTGGTGGGCGGCGCTGAGTTGGGTATGCAGCACCCTCCAATGAGACATCACTCAGGCTGACCCGGCATCTCCTTGCTGTCGGCCAGGGGGGCTAGGCGCTGAGCTCCATGCAGCTGCTGAACTGGCAGACATCAACCAGACTACACGGTGCAACAATCCAGGAGACAGCCATCAAATGTCAGTGTTCTGAGTAAATATGCCACTGATGTACAGCGTGGACGTGCCGCAGTCAACACGCTGGACAGCCATGAGGGGTTAACACAGAATGAGGGAAGGATAAGAAGCAGCAGATAAATTGAAACAAAATGTGAAAATTTTGGATGTACAAGACGCTGAAAGTACCGTGTACTTACTGCCACTGTCGGTAACAGTGCCTGCACTCATGGCTGCTCTGCGGGGCAGTCTACCTGCAATGAGAAAGCTTTATGTTTACATCAAGGCTTGTGGGACTTGTTACAAATACTTCAATGTAGAACCTCAGTTTCATAAACACAATCTAAATTTTGGTACCTGCATCACCTCCACACAAGTTATAATGGTTATACGATCATAAATTTTATCAATGCATACACAAGAGAAGATCGTCCAGTGAAAAAGTTTATCCAGTGTTCAGTTGGATGTTATATATATCACTGTGCTTCATGTCACAGCCAAAAGAATTTGAATGTGACTCGGTATTTGAACTCACAAGAACAAGACATATTTAGAAATGAGAGATACCGCTCCATAGAAAAGGTGTAATTGGGATACAAACAAACGTAGTGCAGTGATGTCAGAAAATCATAATTTTCTCCGCAAAACCCAACTGATAAATGGGTGGGTATTATGAAGTAGCTCATGTAGCATAATTAATAAACAATGACAAGCAGAACATTACAGAAAGTCGAAGTACAGTGTTATAAAGAGAATATGACTGGATGCTTACAAGCATGCATTTCTTACATAATGGTATAAACAAATGATGATTAATGACACATTCAGTGTCCAAAAAACATGCATTTTATGAATAAAATAAATACATTTTAATAAAATAAAACATTACATACGTCATCAAACGAATCAACACAACGATGTCCGATATACATCTATGCACAAATGACCCCAAACGATTGATGCTTGACTGAAAAGCGGCACAAAGTACACAGTTATATGTCATCGCATTCTAAACGTTGTAACCAAAACTATGAGTCCTCAGGCTTTCAGACACTGGGCCGCTTGTCAGTCCCTTCGCCTTCAAAATGGAAATACACGGGTCCTCTGCAACATCGGCAAATCAGCCCACCACAATAAAGCATCATCAACCAACAAACTAAACAAAATTAGGATATTGTTTGCGTTGCAAGGTTATGTCACCAGTCTCTAACTGAAATCTAAATAACAAATTGTAGTGCTCTAATGTTAACAGGAAGTATATATTCACCAGCAAGAACTCAGATTCCATTCACACACACACACACACGCCGTTTTAAAGTTTTACGAAAAGACGGATTACGTAAAAGTTATTCACACTTTCATTTACACCACAAGACTTCCGACCAACTCCTGAACATGGCTGCCAACATCTACGTGAAACCAACGTAAAGTTTATTATTATTAAGCATTGTGCTTCTCACTGTGCATTTAACGTAATCTGTAACATTTAAGATCCGTGACATTTCTACGTCATGCAGTATTTAATCTGAGTTACATATGAAGCACTGTTGGAATGGTAATCCATGTATTGTATCAAGGGAAATTATGTAAGGAATGTTACTGTAACAGATAAGTGGCGCAAGATTAAATTGTGTAAGAGTGATCACAGCAACGTGTTGCGTTATCATGTCTCTGAAAGAAAGTAACGCTAGCAATACTGGCTCAAGTGAATCAGAATATGATGAAGTTAAAACAACATTATTGTACCACAACCTGAGAGATGTTAGTACAAGCTTCTGTAATTACACTGTTAAATAATTAACATTACATTATATCTGGTATTGAGGTTATGTTGGGATTATCTATGGAGTTTAATTACTGTTACCTAATTGTAGAACAGTTCTATCCACAATGATCATTTAGGTTGTGACGCCCTGTGGACTGGTAGGTGGATACATGTTATATAAACGTTTCGGAGGAATATACTGCCTCTGTCTTCAGCTCATCCAACCTAAAATCCACATGACATACACAACCCATATCACTATAAACAACTTCACTGCCATGAGAACCTCTTTTATAGAGCTCTATCTAGTCTAGTAATTGCCTGCATTTCAGATTTTTGTCCCTGTAAATTTGTCATGTTCTCTGTAACTCTTTATTCAAAATATTTACACTGTATCCTTCTGCAACTACATTTCTTTTTAGATTCCACTTTTTATGTTAAATTATATTTGTACACATTGGATTCATTATGGTGTCACTTTTCAGAGAAATGTAACTGGGCAATTGCAAATGTCACTAGTGGTGTTTGTGGCATTAAAGAATGTGACTGTGTTGAGTAACAGTTTCTAGGGACTGTATAAAATCGTTTCCGATTATGACTATGGCTTTGGCAGTTCCCACAATCACTATCTAAAATATTCTCTGTATATGATTCATTAATTTCATTCCAGAATTTTCAGCAAGTAGGAAGCCAATTGAAGAAGTACAGTGAGATTATACAAGATCTTTCAAAAGATATGGATGACATAAATAAAAGCATGGCTACGCTTCAAGAACACTCTCTGGCCGCAAAGAATCAGGCAGCAATCGGAGAAACAACTACCCAGCAGAAGGAAATGGCAACTATTTTGCCTGTGTCTCAGTGAGAAGTTTATAGCAGATATAAGTGAGATATGGCAGGAAAGAACAATCAGTGGTACTGGTTACGAGTGTCACTAATGTCTCTACTACCACAGTGCACAAACTAGATCATACATCATAAACTCCACTTACTATTAAAACCTTTACATCAAATGAATGCTACAAAATCCTCTTGGACAACCGACCATCAGTACCAAGTTGAAAACCAATTTTTCAGAGACTCAGCATGACCGTGATGATGAAGACTGAGCGAGTCCCCAAAATTCTGGTTTTTAACTCAGCACTGGCACAGCTGATCACCCAAGAGGATTTTATAGCACTCTTACATATTTAAATCAAAGATCATTTCCTTGTGAACTTAATGAAGAAGTGGTTTTTGTAAATTCTAACAAAGTTGGTTTTCTGAGTTAGGTATATTATATTATGTAATATAAGTTCTCTTCAGACCACATTCTTGTATGAAGAACCAAAGGGGAAGTCTAGTATAAATCTTTCCAGACAGTCTACTTTAATTTCTTGGTATGGGACGTCACAGGATAGGTTCTTTAAAGTGTTTGAGTAATGTACAAATCAACAATTAATCTTTGATATGCTTTTCATTAAATTAACAGAATCAATAAATGTACAAGTCACATTTTGCTATTCCTTCTACAAAACGTTTTTTCTTCATATTCTAGCCACACTAAAACACATGTTAATGAAAAATTAAAATAATATAAAAAATAAATCAAGCACAGACAGTTGTAAAGTTGAAGTACAGATGGCAGTGAATAAGTTGACACATTTTTTTCCCTGTCTGCATTCTATCACCCTTTCTTTCAGGTTGACACCAATCAGAATAATTTTTGTTTGTCAAAAAATTATTTCTTGAGCATCGGACAGATACAAAAGTTGTGCTACTGGAAGTCCATTATAAAACTGTACTGCATTTATAAATGTAATATTCTTTAATACCTGAAATTTACCCTATCAGTTAACACAACTGTTTCATTCAACACATCAGTAGATTTTAGGTTTTCACAGTAGTCAGCATCCAGACTGCAATGTTTTAGGTTGTATTGCTGCATACGAGTAAGTCTTAAAGGCAGTTACAAACATTTCAGAGGAACCTACTACCTCCATATTTACAGTCAAATTGAGCATGGCTGAGACAGAAAGACCTTCCCAGGCACCACCTTTCTTGTATAAGCACCATATGTTCCAGCCATACTGACTTAAACCATGAAGATAGAAGCAACAGATTCCTGCAAACCTTTGGTAAACGCCTCCTACAAAACAATATGGCTCAGAACCCAAAGAACACGCAAAACTGTTTTAGGTTTGTTAAGCTGTAAAACAGCAGTGTCAGCCTGATCCTGAATCAAGCTTAATTAAGATCAGTAGTATTTTTTACGTGTATTACCCTTTTGGTAGCGAAGGACAACATTATTTTGAAACATATTAACACTTGTAGGAATATAATCACCACAGAACAGACCATCATGAATGTCTCGGATTTGCTGCACTAACAGTTAAGAAATTTCATCGAGGAAAGTACAAATGTAATGTCTCCATACAAAAAACAAACATCTTTTGTAAGTGATGACTTATTTCGAACCCTCTCCACACCTTCTCCTCCGCAACTTCTTCCCACGTTCCTCTTTCCTTCCCTCTGTGCAACATCTTTCTGAACCTGATGTTCCCATCTTGATCTTGGTCTCCCTCTTGTGCATTTTCCTTTTTCATCCATTCTTAAAATGCATCCAAACTATCTCACTGTTATCTGTTTATATGCATTCCAAGGTGTTTATCATTATATTGTCTAATTTCTTCATTTATTATTGTACGTTTTGGTCTCTTTGAAAACTAAGCAACAGATATCGATGAAATCTGGTATCAAAGAACCATGGTAAGAGCTCACAATCAAACTTTGTAACAAGGCTAAAATTATGCTCACTAACACAAATAACTTGTACACTGAACATCAAGAACTTTCAACTCATTCCTGAATATTTAACTAAAAATAAAAGTATTCTATGTATGTTTGCAGAGTTAAGCTTGTATATTCATTGCCTTTCTTAACAGATTTGTATCTCTTATTAAATGAACTTCATAGGAAATGAGGTATTCATAATAAATTAAAAAAATAAATAAAAGGGAAACATTTTCCAGGTTAGTGCATATCTCAACTTTTGTTACACAGACTAGATACAAACTACATGGTGATACGCATTTGGCGAAGTAATTATAACTGGACTGAGGATTAAATGTGTGATAAGGTATTCACCTCGATATACCAAGTTGGACACAAGCAGGCGTTTAATACTATCAACACTCAGTCAAGCCTGCGGCTCACGTGGACAGCATTTGAAATCACTCAACTTGATGCATAATCTTTTGGTTTTTCCTCCCATACAAATTAGGTTTCTTCAAAGGTTATAACAATACATTCACTGGCAATGAATAAACAACAAATTCAAACGCATAAACTTGCACAGTCTAATCAGAGCGTTTGATGTGGCAAAGCAGACGTGTTACTTGTGGCAGTGTTGGTATTCATGTGGCAAAGTATGTCACATCTAGTTCTTCTGTAGAATAAATGTAACTGGAATGAAATGAAACCTGGCATACTTAATTACTGGGTCATTTAAGCATGCCGAGAGCTAAATCAGCGGGCCCGAGGAGTTCATGCTGCAGCTGTACTATGTAAGAAGCCATTCTCTAAAGGTTTATATGGCAGTGGCTGAAAGACATTGTTCTGTAAAGTTATTTTCACTTAATATTTCTTCTCACATTCATTTGGCATGACAGAGACTGTCACCCTTAATAAAACATTAAACATGAAGTAAGAAGCTAATTACTACATAAAACAATAACGGAAATATACGACCATCCAAGATATAATTCATATTAAATCAGGAAAGGCCTGAAGATGACACAGTTACACACTTCTTTCTGTAATAAAAATCAGCTTGTTAATTGGTAAATAAACAGGAACACCTTGTGTGGTTTTCATATTCACATACATTTTCTTCAAAAACCTGAACCAAATGTATTTAAGACATGCAACATAAATTCTTATTTCAACAATGCTTTGTACTTTACGTAAGTTTGCTTTTTATCTCCCCTTTCCGTCGCACAATACAAAATTTATACCTGATATTCTGAAAATTATTAAAACCACACTCAAGACAGTAAGAAGTACATGTACAAAATATAAAATCAACCCTTTTGTCAAAAGATCTAAGGAGTGTTTAAAATACTGTATTATAAATACAATATTGAAGCATATGACTAATTATTTGCTGCAACACATCTAATATTCACACTCCCAAAAATAAATTTAGTCATATGTGTGATACTATCCCCGTAACATCACGACAGTATCCCAGGAAACAATGTGCTGCTATTCCACAACATGACACATACAAGAATCAATGCATTGAACAGAAGACTGACAAAAAACAGAACGGCTAGGAACAAATTATCCCGCACAGCTGAAAGAAAGGTTCGATGTCTCTGCGCAGCAGTCTCGGTCGAAGACTTGTCCACCGAGCTTCGACTGTCGTTTGAATTTTGACTGCTTGACCGACTGAGAACATCAACTGCTGGCGTGTGTGGCGGCTTCAACGGTATAATAGAAAATGCAGACGGGTTCCAGATAGGACTCAGAGGACGAGGGGATTGAGGGGCATAGTAACAAGGTACAGGCTGTGGCTGTGGCAGCAGTGGAGATCCATAGCTTGGCAAGAAAGTAGGCATCTGAGGAATCATACTGTAGGTTTGGTGAGTGAAGACCGGAGGTCCTCCATAGTACGGAGTCCCAACAAACGTACCGCGCTTTGATCTAGCGCAGTAAGTGGGGGCTGCAGTGTATGAACAAACTGGCTCCGACAGCGCAGAGAAGCTGTCAAAGTCTGCACCACAAGTGGAACCGGTACATGAATTTGGCAGACTCGTAGCTCCATCACAAACGCCAGGCTGACTCGACTGCGAGACAAATCCTGAGCTCTGGCTGGATGATCGTGACAATGGAGCAAAAGCAGTTGCAGTAGACATCTCTTGTGATTCATTTCCTGTCAATGGCAGAGCCTTACCATGAACTGGAGACTGCCAGTACCCTCCAGCTACCCACGATGACTGGGTAACATTCTTACACAAACTGAGCTGAGACGGTCTAATAATGGGTCTCTTTCGGTTTCTTAAACTGCCATTAAAGAGCTCATTGCACCTATTTTGTCCATACACCTTGGTCTCAAATGAAGAAATGCCATTGTTTTTTCTACTCATCCAATTTTCATAAGATGAGGAACCTAAATTCAAGTTTCCAAATCCACGACCTAAGTCTTCTGAGTTGTTGTCTTCATAATTGGACGTAACGGTCGACGGCGAGTGTTCGATATGAGACGAGGTACGGGCAGAAGTGCCGCTAATGGGGTAGAAATCACAGACTTTAGGAAGTTTAACACCAACTTCATGAGATGACGAAGAACTATTTACATGTTTCTGTTGACAGTTTCGTATTGTCGGCGTAGGGCCGTCATCAGAAATATTAGATCTGAAATAAAATGTCCACATTAATACCAAGAGATATGCTGTGCTGAATTCTGTAGTAAATGTAATCACTAGAAACTATAGCTATTCTAAAACAAATGCAAATGACTTACAGCTTGGCCTGAATGCTCTGAGCAAACACCACACATCATTCCTACAATGTGTAAACCCTCGCTTAGGTCCGTGAGAAATAATTCTCGGCTTCCGAACAGAAACAACACAGAACCTTAAAAACTCCAACTTGCAAGTGTAAAACCTGATGCTTAGGCTTTTGTCTTGAGCTTTCATAAACACAGTAGATCTCCATTAACACCAAACAAACGGGCATCTGTCCCGTCCAACAAGTTCCATTTGAACCTTGGTTTAGGCTTTTAGAAACAAAATATCCATACTCACAGATCACGGGATGATTCCAAAGAACTGTTGCGACTACAACCTTTTCTAGCTATGTTGTGACATTTAACTGCAGGGTACCTTCCTCTCGCCACCAGGGCATCCAAGGTGCAAACACACAGAGTCACGAAGGCAATAACAACCTGGACAGAACAGATCTACTGCTAGCAGATCGGACACAAAAAATTTCCAGCAAAGAACATATAAAAATCTACCAAGCTAAAATTCCCAGTCTTATTACGGCAGTAACATCGGATGAGAAAAACACGAGCAGATGGTGCCTAAGAAATATGCAAGGCAACAACAATAATATACTAAATGTTGCAGACGAATAGTTAGCACTCCTGTTTCATATTCAGGAGATCCTGATTCAAATCTCAGCTTAGAGCCTGAGGTTTTGTGTGTTTTCCTCAGTTGCTCCAGGAAAATGCTGGGAAAGGCAACAAAAACTAATTCTGTATTTACTTCCAATTCTTCATTCAATAATCTTACTATAAAAATTTGTGATTAGTCGTTGTCTTCAACCAATTTGTCGTCAAAAAATGACGTCATCAACAATGCCAACAGATATTTGTTTACTCGGCATTGTTGTGGAACACAACAATG
>NW_019060574.1:414415-443639 GCF_000696155.1 Zootermopsis nevadensis | reverse complement strand
ACTTCTCAAGACTTGGGACAAGAACTTCTCAAGACTTGGGACAAGAACTTCTCAGGACTTGGGACGAGTGACTTCTCAAGACTTGGGACAAGTGACTTCTCAACTCTTGGGACAAGTGACTTCTCAACACTTGGAACATGTGACTTCTCAATACTTGGGACAGGTGATTTCTCAAGACTTGGGACATGTGACTTTCTCAAGACTTGGGGCAGTTGAATTCTCAACACTTCTTTCAGTTGACTTCTCAAGACTTGTGACAGGTGACTTCTCAACACTTGGGATAAGTGACTTCTGAAGACTAGGGACACGTGACTTCTCAATAGTTGGGTCAGGTGACTTCTCCAGACATGTTGCAAGTGATTTCTCAAGACTTGGGTCAGGTTACTTCTCACGACTTGAGATAAGTTTTCGAAATTTTAAAAAAATTAAAAACGACTGCAAATGGCGTGAAACGCGAGAAAACTAAGAATTTTCGAAATTTTCGAAAAAAATTGAATTCAGCTAAGACGGGTGAGGCACAGCCGTAAACAAGCAGACAAGACTTGGGACAAGAACTTCTCAAGACTTGGTACAAGTGAGTTCTCAACGACCGCGTTCGTCACAGTGCATTGAGGCAGTGTGAAAGAGATCGGTTCTGCAAAGTATTAGGTGGGGAAATTTTTGAAAATTATCGAAAAATCAAAAAAAGGTGGAAATCATCCAAAAAGCGTACAAAACATACAATTTTTGAATAATTTCACATTAAAAATTTAATATCGAATTTTAAAAAAATTTCGGATTTGTGTGCTTTTCATACAATTTCCAGCATTTTTTTATTTTTCGAAAATTTTGAAAATTTTCGTCTTGTTTTAAAACTCTCCCGAAGAGATCCGTGCCGGCCTCGGTGAATGCCACCGCCTGTCTCTGCCGTGCTAGGCCTCTATCTTTCCCGGTTGCTGACTGCCTCGGTGTCTGCATCAACAATCCTCTACATGACTCGGGGTGGCCGACCGTGTGACTGACCGTCTCGTTCTCTGCCTTACGTGGTGACTCCCACACCTGGCGTTTTCAGAGAATGCACTTCAAATGCCGTGTGAGGCAACGACCGCGTTCGTCAGAGACACAGTGCAAAGACACGGTCTGAAAGAGAACGTTTCTGCAAGGTATTAGGTGGGGAGGATTTTGAAAATTTCGTAAATTATCGAAAAATCATAAAATGGTGGAAATCATCCAAAAAGCGCACAAAACATACAGTTTTTAAAAAATTTCACATTCAAAATTTTTTTCGAATGTTTCAAGAATTTTCGGTTTTGTGCGCTTTTCAGACAATTTCCAGCATTTTTTGATTTTTCGAAAATTTTCAACAATTTTCAGAACTCCGGAAGAGATGCATGCCAGCCTCTGTGAATGCCACCGCCTGTCTCTGCCTTGATCAGCCACTATCTCAAGATGTTGCTGACTGCCTCGGTGTCTGAATCAACAGACCTCTGCAGGACTCGGTGTTTGGCCGTCCGTGTGTCTGCCCGTCTCGGTCCCTGTCTTTCGTGGTGACTCCCACACCTGGGCTTTTCAGAGACTGAACGTCTTTTGCCGTGTGAGGCAGAGACACAGTGCAAAGAGACAGTCTGAAAGAGATTGGTTCTGCAAGGTATTAAGTGGGGAGAATTTTGAAAATTTCGAAAATTATCGAAAAATCAAAAAATGCTTGAAATCATCCACAAAGCGCACAAAACATATTTTTTTTAAAAAATTCACATTCAATTTTTTTTCGAATTTGTTTAAAAAAAATTTGGTTTTGTGCGCTTTTCAGACAATTTCCAGCAGTATATCAAATTATATGTTGCTAGTAATGATTTTAAATGTTTTTTCGTCCGTTTTAATTGAGATAGTCTACATTCATGTCACCACAGATTAAAAATTCTGTTTTTTAATTGAACAGATACTTTTAGAGTAGCATCTCCTCCCCTTAAAAATTGTTTAAAATTACCTGATGGTGCTCTGTACAGGCTTAATATAACTAAGTTAGATGTTTTTGTCTGTAGCTTATTTTATTTTCTCTTTACAATTTTGGCACATTTACTAAGAAACGTTGCGTGCTGTAATCTGGACCCATTACTGTGGGATCACAAATCGGACTGAATGCACTAGGAATGGAAAATTGTTTAATCGATGTTGGTAATATTTCGGACTGCGATATCTCGGCCTTCGTTGTATCTGTCCCTCCGCCCTGAGGTCCCGGACGTGGCGATATCTTCGTCTTGGCTGGATTGCGTGTTGTATCCGGAGAAGTCAAGATCACCTGCCTCTTAGCTGCTCAAACTCCAGTTCAATTTCGGGCATCTTATTTCCCCGCCTTATTTTAAACTCATCGCTTAAGTACTCTCTGGTATCAGCATCCAGGTTTTTCCTCCGGCTTCCTCAGATTACCCTAAACGGTACTGATTTGGTATTAAACATTTGTAAACCTGTATATATACAAACCATGAGCAGCGGTAACCAAAAGGTTACGCTACTAGAAATTCTAGTTCGGCCTTTTCCAAAAAGAAAATCTTTTGGCTCTGGGGTGTTGGAACTGTGCGGGTGGAGACGTCCGCTCCTGAAAGTTCTTTTCCTTTATAAAACTGTGGCCCTATTGCGTCATGCATCCGACGTCGGTCCAGTGTATGTTTTGTTTGTTATTTTTATTGTCTCTTGTATTTATTCTTGGTTATGCTAATATATTTATTTACTGATTTTGTGATGTTTGGTTATTTGTTGATCCACGTCTTTTCCACATAGTAGATTAATGCATATATCTAAAAAAAAGCAGTTTCTAAGTCACTTCGATACAACGTGCAAAAATGCATGAAAATGTTTTTTTTTTGATATTAAATATTATTCATGATTTGCCTCTCAAATAAGGAAAGGCCATTTTGGCAAATTTCTTAAAATGGTTAATATTGTTGAAGTAACTGAAATAGTGCCTATGAAACATGGCTTCACAGAAGTAAATAGTGAAACAAAGATACAATTTCAGCTTCTGGTATGAAATAAAGGATACAGGAAACTTAAATGTAACTGAACTGTTCTGGAAAAAAACAACAAATTTCCAGAAAATGTTACTAATGCTATTAGGACACTTACAGTTGCAAAAGATGTAATTTAATTTTTAAAACGTCCTTCTAATTAAAATTATTCAAACCTCTGAAGCTGAGATAAGGAGAATGACACATTCACTCAGATCTTAATACCCATCAGATTATGATGGAATGGCAACTATGAAACTATAAACTAACTAAATTTTCTAGACTACAGATTCATGGGCATAATTTGGAGAAAACATACACTAATTACATATTTAAAGATTTTTATGAAATGTACAAGATGATATACCCAAGAACGAAAATTTTGTATGTGTTTTATGTACACTCTGACATCAGACGGAGTGGGTAACCTGAACACTATAAGAGTCACTAAAGAGTCAAGCTAATCACTTCTTACCTACACACGTAACCTCATGAATTATGTGAGTGAGATAAAAGGGAGGTTAAGTTCCCCCACGCTGTTCGCAAAAGGAATACACGTCTGCCAACATAACATTTTGTATACTGGATTTTTGAGAAAATGGAGAGAGATACAAAATGATGGCTTATTCCCTGTGTTAAAAAAGTGTGCAATGAAGCAAATCAGCGATTGCCACACACATTCTCCCAGGAATTGAGTAAATGGTCTGTAATTACTCATTTTTAAGATATAATGATGTATTTCGTGTCACTGAACAAACTTGATATGTGCAAGAGACCTGACGTGTACATAACGAGTCATGCAACTGCTATAGTACACGTCAGTCACCGGGAAAAAAAATAAAAGTGTTATTATTTCATTACTGACCTATTTATGTGACAGAATATTTGTTGCCCTCTAACTGATTTACCACTAGCAGCACTATTATTAACATGAATGCAGTTTGAGAGTATTAGTCATTGCATCACATTAGGAATAATTCTGAGTTGTCTTTCGCTTCAAAATATTACTTTAAACATGTTGTTAGCTATGAATGAATACTTATAATGTGACGAAGACATAATTTATCGCACGTTGCGTGCAGATATTATACTTTCATCAATAATTGTATGTACAGCTGCTTTGTGACTGGCCCAAAGGATCACGTGACCTGACCGCTGACGACTTTGTGCGACATCTACTCGCAGTAGTGGGTATGACTGATACGAGTTCTTGTAGTAGTAGTTTCGACTACGGTCCACAGATGTCATTACGTTTCATGCCTCTTGCGCGATACATTTAAGAAGGTTGCAATATGTTACATGGAAATTAGTCTGACTGCTAATGAGTTTTGTAAGTTATGTAGTAGAGGAAAATGAGATTGACAATAAAGACTTGGGTTGTGATTAAACTGAATACGAGAGGGGGGGAAGTAATTACCAGTCTGGGAATTAACTGTTATAACAGCGAATGTAACAAACCAATATTTATAACAAATGCTCCAGAAAGTTAATTACTGACAATATTTTTCAAAAATTGATTCACGTCGTAGGTAAAACTGTATCCAATTACATTTTTCCGTTGGCCGATGGCTGTGTTCGGACAATAAATTAAGAAAAGCAACTGTTCTATATTGTAAGGTACAATCCTGATGTTTGTAATAAGAACCATGAGAATTGGACTCGAGTTAAGTTACCAAATCTTGGGACAGATATCTGAGCACAAATAAGAATTTTTTAAAGAATGACAAATTAAGTCACAGAACTTTATTGTATAGGTTGACTGACTAGAATATTTTTTGTGAAATTCAGGACGAGAGAACTACGGAAACACGTGAGTGCTGCATGTTGGTACACCTGTTCGCAACTCGCGAGTCTTTATTTTGACTCTGTGACTTGAACTGCGAATCCTGAATCCATCGCAGTGGATCACTCTGGCTGGATTATCAACTAACATTCAAGAGAAACATCGGAATGTGAATATTAAAAATTTACAGTTATATATTTGTAAAAAAAAATATATTTTCGTCTGTTTCAAACGCTGCCTTTGTTGTTTGATTAAAATAACAAGAAAGGCCAGGAAATGGCCTGTAACCTGTCCAAGGTACGAACTAGCAGCCACCTGAATAGAATGAAATCGTTGTTCTTCTGTTTCTTATTTAGGAAACCATGATCTGATCCATCAAAGTCGTCTTTAAGTAAAATATAAATTAAGCTAATAAACCACGTGGTCACAGGAGCTGGCCAGTGGACCAAATCCACAACCACGTTAATCTAGTCTATGTCCTCGCACGTTGTTTATTAAATATCCATTTGAATAGCGTTATACAATCTAAGGGGTTATCTTCTAATCGTAATATTCAGTAATCAGCGTACGTTAGGTGTTGCCTGTCTAAATCCCATTGATTTGAATTTGAATCAAATGGATTCAGAGCCTCAGTTTAACCACTGACACGTTGTAATATTCTGTTAGGTAAAAATTGAAATTACACATTTGTTTGCTTCTGATGATATTTTGCGGGCGTCTACCTGTATCATACTAGAAAAGCCAGATCTCTGTTTGTTTGATTCTCTAGTTCAAACCGTGTTTTAAATGGGATTCTTTTTAGTGTTCTGTCTGGCGACAGGTCCATATGAACAGGATCCTTCCATCCTTTTCTCGGACTGGGACCTGTTCATATACGTTCTTGGCAGATGATCCAGAAGTGGTTTGCCATTGCCTTCTTCTGTGTGTGAATGGAGTAATTGTTGGGATGCCACGGAGGAAACCTCCGTGTTGCCTAGACCACGGCCTTGCCCAACACAAGTTATAAATCTGAACACCACCGGGAATTGAACCCGGGACCCCATGATTACAAGGCTAGTGCTTACCGACGTTTCAGAGATCATAATGCCTCAGTAATGAGGGCGATGACGAAGACAGCATGACCACTGAAACGTTGATGGAAATCTACCAGGATTCTCTGCGCAATAACCCAGAAGACAGCAATCTTCAACTAACTAACTAACTAGATGGCTTAGAGAAGTCGAAGTTGCATCACCGAATTAACCAAAGTCCTCCACCGGTCTCCGTCCTGGTCCAATCGCCTCAAACAGGAAATAGGATCCGGCATTTGACTTAACACAGAGATGAACAACATGAGGCCCTCAACGTGAGGCTCAGGAGCAACTTTACTGTTCCGGAAACATGTAAATGAAACGGAAATCATCCAAGTGCCCTCTGATTCGAGCCAGGTGCTTGTTTCGTGTTGAATGTGCATCAGAGAACAATAAACTCGGACTGGTTTCTTTATTGATCTTCTGAATTGCATCCCACGGAGCGGAAATTTGAACAATAAAAATAATGATCAACGACGAACAGACGCCTTCGAAATGCGGGTTTACCGAATAATATAAGAATACCCTGGACACGACACCGCACAAATAACTTCGTAACTGAATAACTTAACATTCAAACACGTCTTTCCTCCGGAATCAGAAGAGTCCTACTTAGAATACTTCGGACACGGAGCTAAACAAATATATTTTGAAGAAACATGTAACTGAGGGGAAAACGAACCGAATTCGACCAAGAGGTAGATCTCCCACCCGTTTTATCGACAATATGAAACTCGTGAAAGGATTAGGGCTACAGGAATCGATTCATTTGGCCAGCAGTGATTTCTGGACTTTGCAACAAGTCGGCCTGTTCCAATAACCGAACATAACTTGTGTCGAAGCAGATAGCAAACTCCGAACCAAGAACCGAGTAGTTCCTAAAGACGATATTGGCCGAGAAATTCCCAAAAGGAGCGCCTGGCGTGGTGAAATGTGTTGCCGACCCCTGACTTAATAAATAAGATGGCTGTAGATGGCAAGATGTTCTGTACAATGTTGCAGAACGCAATATTCTGCGAGATTGGTCTGAGAAAACTTCAAATTGTCATAAAATACATAAAGTTTTAATGGAATAAGTTCTGTGTAATGGTTGTATGAGTATAAATGTATTATTACATTACTACTTACAACGTGTCTATAATCCTATATAATGTGACTTTATGAAGTTACTTAATAGAATGTGGTTTAGTCAGGTAGCGAGCCGAATTTAGCAATTTATTTTGAACATAAAATAAGTTCTGTGTGATTGAAATTATACAGGGTGAGCACTAAGGAACTTGACGCTTTAAAAATTACACAGAAAACAAATGAGACGTTCTTAGAACTTCACACCCTCAACAGGCGATACAAAAAAATATTCAATTTTTATCTCAAATGACCAGGATGACTGTAGTTTTACGAAGCTCCGCTAGATGTCACTAATTTTCAAAATGGCCAGCCCACAACAGACAAGTTAGGGAAGGAGGAGTCTGCATTTCGCATACAATTTCACATGGAACGACCAGGCCCGAGAATCAAATTACGCCGAAATCTTTGTCACATTTATGGCGGGGAATCAGAACTGATATAGATGCCATCACTAGGGAGACTCTCCACTAAGTTTGGGACGAGACGGATTATCGTCTCGGCATCTGCGACTCGCGGACAGCATTTCGAGTCTCTCTGAGATGTGTGCACAAAACTTTCAGTGTGTCTGTCGATTGGTGTAAGTTTGACGATGTAAGTAAGATGCATTAGTTTTTAGTGTAATTTTGAAATTTGAAAGGAGAGAGAAAATGATAACAGAACAGTCAAAGGAATACGGAAGAAAGGAGAGAAGGAGATAAATGAACATCGAGAATAAAGTAATGCAACGAAAAATGTATTCCCTTATCAGCGCCAAATGGCGTTCATTCCAGTTACGTGAATAAAATGGACATTTTTGTTTGAATAGTGGTTTGCTTTCAAGTTTATCGTTCTGCTGGTTAATGCTTGAATTACTCCACGTCAGTCCTGACAGCTCGGTGGCTTGTTCACTGGTGCTTCGACCTCTGCTTGTCTGCAGCGGTGACCATGAGTATAAACGACGAAATACGATCACCCTGTGAATACCTTATT
This sequence comes from Zootermopsis nevadensis, assembly GCF_000696155.1. The sequence continues at coordinate 435,705 of NW_019060574.1, read as the reverse complement.
TTTTTCCCATTTTCTGAATATACCACAGTTTTTTAATGAATATTTATTTTTACAATAATAATTACGCGACACGATGTATATCCACTTTTAATCATTGACAAGAAGGAGTTCAACGACAAATTTGTAATTTGAATAAAAAATTTTTGGATATTATCCATCGTCTAGTAAATATAAAACGTAAAACGACGTTTCGGAGATAGAGTCCCATCTCCGAAACGTCGTTTTACGTTTTATATTTTACTAGACGATGGATAATATCCAAGAAAATGTTTATTCAATTGACTCTTCACCATCGTCAAGAAGTTTTAGATTTGACAAATTTGTCATAATTTTTTTTAAAGGGAAGTGGAAGGACTTAAGGGGTTTTGCTTACTTAAAATGAAAAACGAGAAATTATGTGAGGGTAAACCACTTCTGTCCATTTTTTGCATCACTGATCAAGCTGACCGACGATGTCTGTCCAGAATGTTTCGTAATCTTTAACTACGGAGCCTCTGAAACAGAAAATCACAAAATAGAACGTCGTTAAGAACTGATCCAGTACAAAAGTTTAAGATTGCAATGTCGTATCTTTATATAAATTGGGTTAGGTTGTACATGTAGCACTCCTATTATGAAACCCCATGTTGTAAAAGTTTTGTGCAAAATGCGATCACCTGTCCATTTTCTTTCTGAATAATTTAACTTAAACGCGATGTTGTTTTGTCTGGGTTTTCCTTCGGAGGTAGATACCAAATTTTCGGGGAAAAGAACATTGTTTCTCCATCTTCAGAGGTGAAGATGGGGACAGTAAGTTTCTACAAAACCTACGAGACTTCACGGCGCCTAAACCTAGAAAAAACAATTTCATTTTCACTGTCGTTAGAACCTTACATATAGAAGGTGTAGACACTTCGAATGGCCAGCGAGAATAAGTTAATACGTAACACTTTCACGATCTGGCTCCTTGTAAAAAGCGAATTAATTCCTTTGCTAAAGTTTTACATCACATCGTACAATATGATCTCTGCCTTCCATCTTTTCCATACAAGGATGAAATTGTGTTCCATATAACATCATACGATCGCACGCCAATAACAGCTGTCGAGTTATTGTCTGTATCCCAACCAAACAGAATGGGTCTGTGGCGAGAAACCGTTGCTAAGCGACCGCATTTTCCGTGTATTAGCCAACAAGATTAGCTCCCTCACGAGTTAAATTGCCGCCGGTCTTTGTCGAATTATAAGGTCATAAATGAGATTGACGTAGAATTTGAGCTATGGCTATGTTGTTATTTGACATTCGACGGAAGATTGCCCTTAAAAAAGTGCTATGTGTTTTGAACATCTTTCGTCCCAGGTAAAAAAGACAACATTTCTTAGAGGGAACACACACTCAGATATTATGCTACTATAAAACCTGGTGTTCGTTTTAAAATAAGTGTTGGTTCGTCTCCCCAGTGCTCTTCAGTCTGCATGTCAACGAAATACGTAAACTTTCCCGCTACGTCGAATTAGCTCGGTACGCAGATGGCAAGTCCCAAAGTCCATCGCTTTTCGTCGGAAATTGGAAATAAATAAACATCCCATTTTGTAACAACTTTTGAGAGCTCAACTGTACGATTTAATCAAATTAAATAAATAAAAAGTACAAATATTATGTGATCGGGAACACGTGGTCACTAAGTCACGTTTCGGCACGCTTACGTTAAGTTACGTACGTCTCGGTTAATTCTTGATACTTTGCGATATGTTAGATTCAAATTCGACATGTTGGGTTAGGTTAGAAATGTTCGCTTAGGTTAAGTTAGCATAGGTAAGGTTGGGTTAGGTTAGGTTAGGTTAGTTTAGGTTAGGTTAGGTTAGGTTAGGTTGGGTTAGGTTGGGTTAGGTTAGGTTATTTTACGTTAGGTTAGGTAAGGTTAGGTTAAGTTAGGATAGGTTTGGTTAGGTTTGGTTAGGTTAGGTTAGGGTAGGATATGTTAAGTTAGGTTAAATTTGTTTAATGTATTTTGTTAGGTTAGGTAACGTTTTGGAAATTTATGGCTACAACTTGTCACGCCTAGTCACATTTTGTCACTTATATATATATATATATATTATTGAAGATAATGGAGTTTACAGCAGCAGCTGTTGTGATGAATCGAGTAATATTTCCGAAAGCGATGGTCTGTGAGCAGTGGAAGAATTGGGAGAGAACCTAAGAGTTGTGAAGAATATAACATTATCTAATACTCTCTGCAGTTTTAATTTTCTAGTCATGTGTAGTTTAGTGAAATCGACTTTCCTGTGCTACATAACGTGATGATATTTTATTATGAGTGTCCTGTATGCGACCTACTGCCATCCTTTCCAGCAAACTTCTGGTAAGTGACTCGCTCCGAGGTTCCAATTCACAAAGTTCATCGGCCAAGAACGCTGGAACGCAATATAGGAATAACGTCTTCTCCGTCAAGTATAAAGCGACGAACGTTAATTAAAGTTTCAAGATATTAGGGTTTTAATCGCATATCACGACTTTTCGAGTCATACTTTGTCGGACAAAGAAATGGGCTCAGTGTTACAGCACATTTGGACATTATTAATACGTAGAAATCGGTCACAAAATGTTATATTACAAACAGGCCTACCAAAGACAACTTTTAAATATGCAGATAGCGTCTTGTTTCCTTGAGAACCAGCACAACCGAAGGCAGAGAAAGTTAAGTACTTGAGAATTTCTGGTATAGAATGTAAATAATGGGACAGTTACATTTGTGCAAGTTGTAGCACCACGAAGAAAGAATTTAGGAAAATATTCGAAATTACTGCAAGAATTGCCTAGACCACGGTCTTGCCCAACACAAGTTATAAATTCGGGCACCGCCGGGAATCGAACCCGAGACCCCAGGCTTACAAGGCCAGCGTTCTAACCGCTAGACCACCTCATCTTATTATTATTTAGTGTTCTGTCTGACGACAGGTCCATATGAACAGGATCCTTCCATCCTTTTCTCGGAATGGGACCTGTTCATATACGTTCTTGGCAGATGATCCAGAAGTGGTTTGCCATTGCCTTCTTCTGTGTCTGAACGGAGTAATTGTTGGGATGCCACGGAGGAAAACTCCGTGTTGCCTAGACCACGGTTGCCCAACACAAGTTATAAATTCGGGCACCGCCGGGAATCGAACCCGAGACCCCAGGATTACAAGGCCAGCGTTCTAACCGCTAGACCACCGTGGCTTATTAAAGAAATTATATATAATACATAAATTATACAAAAGGACCGAATATCATTTGTTAACGTGCAGTGCCACTTAAAAGAATGGAACAAGACGTATCATTGCAAGACTACAGACACCCACAAAACGTAGTAAGATGTTGCCAAGACTGTTTAACGTCGACACACTATCGAGATCTAGAACTTAATACCGTAATATTTGCGTCATGTTCATAAAATAAATTACTCGTGGGAGTTGGACTGTGAGGATGGCAAATGGACGGAGTTGGCTCAGGATCGTGGCCAATGGTGGGCTCTGGTGTTGTCGGTGTTGGACCTCCGGATTCTGCCACCAGGGAGTTAGTCATTTACACCTGTCAATTACGTAAATTTCTTCTCGTGTTTCAGAGTGACTCCTTCTTTCAACATGGCTTTGTTATGTCAGAGACAGGTTGTTTCGTCATTGATCTACGTGCCAGGGTTTGGGAACGTACGTTCTTTGCCGCTAGGTATCGCCATCAGTCAGGATCCTGTCGTGGCTAGTGAAAGGTGGATAATCTTTACGAAATTGGTCGAGCTTAAACTTGGTAATTATGGTCATATTTGCCCCGGGGACGATGAAGTAATAGATTTTTCAGTGTTAAGACACAGGAGAATAATATCACGTGACTGCACCCGAGACGCCATATTCGGTTTGAACAGGACAACGAGCATTTTAAAACACGACTAACTCTCCGAAGCTCAATCCTTCTTGAGGAGTTAAAAGAAATGTTTTCTGCAATCCGAAAAATCATTTCCCGGCTAACAAAATTCCTCCAGTTAACCTCACACTCACCTAATGTCCCACGTGGAATCATGTCTGCAGTTTTGCCAACTTTTACTTGAGGTGTCCCAAATAATTTTGAAAGGTGGCAATTTTTCATTCTATTTTTTTTTACCCTGAAGCTTTGTCACCTCCCCACCCAATACCCAAATTGGAGGACCACCCTTTTTCTTTGTCACCTCCCCACCCAATACCCAAGTTGGAGGACCACCCTTTTCGGCTGTCCGCGATTTATTGTTCGCTGTGTTCACAGCTGCTATTAGTAATTGAAGGTCCTTGAACATGCATCCTGAGAACGATTCGTGAGATAACTGCACTGCAACCTGGTAAAAACCTATTTTCAGTTAATAATAAATAAATGTGCAGGCGGAATCCTTTTGGCAAAGGCTTGATTAAATCACCGGATTTTTTGAAATATTTTTAACGTAATAAAGAATTTTGATGTTTAAAAAGATGTATTCTTCCCACCAATTCCACTGTTTATCGTGCATAATTATATATATATATGTATATAAATATATCAGCACGTGTTTTAAGAGCAGGTAATGCAATTGGGCGACGTAAGAAATACATAAATTTAGATGTGAAATCTAAGAATGTAAATATAGAATTTCAACATGTCTTGTGTCTTCTCGTGAGCAACAGATACCTTAATGTAACTGTAATTTGCATTATCGTTCCTGCTTATCACAAAATAAACTATCAACCTATTATTTAAAGAGTCCAACAAATAATGAGAATGCATTAGGCCAAATATTGCCACATTAATGAAACTGCTACTCGTCACACCGTGAAGACTAACGTAGTTTGTTTTCATTCCAGACTGAAATACCGTTTTAACGCTCACCTATATTTAAGAACAACTGTGAATATTTGTCCTTAGAACTACAAAGATGCGTCACGTTTGTAAATCGATACTGCTGTGATTTGACCTATCGATCAATATAAAATACTGAGAACATGCCAGAAGTATTTTCTGTGAATTACTGAGAAACTAAAGCGTCAAGTCATCCACAGACTTTCAAATTTGCACTGCATCCACTTTTCCACAACGCAGGGTATGTTAGGTTACGTTCGGTTATGTTAGGTTATGTTAGGTTATGTTAGGTTATGTTAGGTTATGTTAGGTTATGTTAGGTTATGTTAGGTTATGTTAGGTTATGTTAGGTTATGTTAGGTTATGTTAGGTTATGTTAGGTTATGTTAGGTTATGTTAGGTTATGTTAGGTTATGTTAGGTTATGTTAGGTTATGTTAGGTTATGTTAGGTTATGTTAGGTTATGTTAGGTTATGTTAGGTTATGTTAGGTTATGTTAGGTTATGTTAGGTTATGTTAGGTTATGTTAGGTTAGGTTATGTTAGGTTGCAGTGAACGTTAACTCGGAAATGCAACAAAATATCTTTCACAGAAGAGTAAAAAAGACCTGATAATAGGACGAGCCACTAATTCATTTTGGCAAATAAAAATTCCGCAGCAGAAACAAGGTGAGCATACCCAATGCTGAAGAACGCCATTGGTCATGATCACGTGTCAGTTCCGTCCAACTCCGATCCTCACTACCTGTTTCAAAACATCAATTTTAATTCAATTCACTCATCACTTTCTCGGTCTTCCAAATGGAAGTTTCTGAAAGAGGTTTCCAAATAAAAATTTTGCGTGAATCCTAGTTTCTCCCCCATTTTTGCAATATCGATATCCCGCGTCCTCCTGGATATATCTTAACCAAAATGTTTCGTGGTTCCCCGCAGTCCCTCCAGACAATAGTGAAACAGTGCATTAAGAATGTCAAAGTTGAATTTCTTCCATCATTCAGAAACCATGAGCAATGTAGTTGAGAAGACGTCAATAAATGAACGAATAACCAATCGATGGCCAAAACCAACGTCGAATTAGAAGCTGCAGATAAAAAGTTTAAGAATGAACAATCGGTAACGATCTGTGAAGGAGAGATCTTTATTTTGTATAATTTGAGAGGTTTTCGCAGCGGTCAGTCTTAAGATGGCTGTCTTCTGTGTTGTTGTTGTCTTGTAGAAGTTCGCCGACGTTTCAGGGTGACTATCCGCCCTGATGATTCAGGCAGCAAGGACCTCTGAACGTCGGTAAACTTCTACCAGAAGAGAATCATAAAAAACCTGAGACATAATAGTTGGTTACCTGGTCGGTATTTCAATAACGAGCCTACAAGAGGAGATATCCCAGAAATATCCCTGGGGTTAGACGCAGAAACATGAGGCTTACGTGAAGTAGACCCGTCCTCCGGGTGTGTCCTCCGGAGCGGTCCAGACGACGGTCGCCTGCAACTTGTTCCTGTTATCGCCGTGTGTTACGGCAGCGCACTCTGGCAGGCCCTTCGTGTTGGGGGTCTCCTCCCAAGTACCCACCCAGGCTCCGGTAGCGACGTCTCTCGCCTGAAGAAAGAATCCTCGGAACACGTCTCCTTTAACGGAAACTATAAGAAACGTAAAACGCATGTCCGTCCGTCATGCCTCGCAGAAATTAATTTCATTCTTAACTGTGATATACACACGCCTTTGGATACTATTTTAAACAGATTAAATTTTAACTCGACGTGACTGTAGCTTCAGATCGGAATTAATTGTGCGAGCTAAATTCTAAATATTATTCTTGCTAACTTTTTCGTACGTGTAACGTCTTCTGTCGGGATATTATTATTTTTTTTTGCAAATTTTTGTTATTTCTATGGTTCCTACCCTCTTTACTTTTCCGTCGAATGTGTGTCTCACTCTTTGACGTCTTTAAATCTATTTTTTTGGAAATCTAACGCTGGTGACCTTGAAATTACAAACTTTCAATACATTATATCCATCTAATCCTATAAAGTTTGATAATGTTTTGTGTAGAGCAAAATTTCCCGTCTTATTTATCCAGGATTCTCTATTTTTTTACGTAAAATTTTTATAAGACAGCAGATCTGCCGCGCACTGCAGAGTACACGATCTGCAATGTTCCCTTAATTTAGGTTAGGTTAGGTTAGGTTAGGTTAGATTAGGTTAGTTTAGGTTAGTTTAGGTTAGGTTAGGTTAGGTTAGGTTCTCGGTCTGCCTGGACAGACGACTGAATAATAAATGAATCCTATCCCAGTACCAGTTATCCTGGAGCCCGGTCCATATACGTCGTCGGACGCCGTGATAGAATAAGGCAGGTTGTCCGCCGGCTGTGGTTGATGTCGTCCGTGGTATGGCCGATTGGGTTTGGGTTTAACGCAGGCGTCCACTGGTGCTCCGTCGGGGAATCCCTTAACCAACAACGGCACAGCGACCAGAACAACGCACGACAACTGCATCTTCTGAAGTTGCGGAAATCCTGTTTAGATATCAGCTGAATCACAGATGTTTGAAGCCACGCGTCAGTGCTTTAAAGAATATTTGCAAAGTTCTCGCAGTAAGAAGATGAGATTCCGGACCGCGGAGCTGTTTGATGTTAAATGACGGTCACTTCTCACTTCTCTTAGAGACTGTGAAGCGAGACGAGAGAATGAAACAGCCAAGGTAACAATTTAACCGAACACAAAACCCACCTGGCAATTCTCCTTTCCAACTTGTTATATATGAAGCAAAGTTAATCAGTTCTGTAGAACTCGTTTCTTGTTCTTGTCGATTTTAACAATCGATAGTCGATTGCGTATTATTTCTCGCGAGAGAGTGGGTGGGGGATATTACAGCCTATGTGAGGTTTTGCGTGACTCGTTGTTATATTACAGTCGTGAATGCAAGCTACACTCAACGTGGTAAACATTGAAATAAACGTAACGTAAGTCAACGATCGTAAATTCGTTTTGTAAGTTAGGTTAGGTTAGAAATCCTATGTAACGCTTCCTTTGGAAAGGATGGTAAGTTTCCATACGCAATTGAGCAGTGTGTATTTATATTATTTATTTAGTGTTCTGTCTGACGACAGGTCCATATGAACAGGATCCTTCCATCCTTTTCTCGGACTGGGACCTGTTCATATACGTTCTTGGCAGATGATCCAGAAGTGGTTTGCCATTGCCTTCTTCTGTGTGTGAATGGAGTAATTGTTGGGATGCCACGGAGGAAAACTCCGTGTTGCCTAGACCACGGCCTTGCCCAACACAAGTTATAAATTCGGGCACCGCCGGGAATCGAACCCGAGACCCCAGGATTACAAGGCCAGCGTTCTAACCGCTAGACCACAGTGTGTATTACGCGGAGATAAAGTTCAAATTTCACTGTCTGTCTCTTGTACGATTATCGTTTTCACAAATGGCTTAAGATTCAGTGGCGGATCTCAAATCCTGATCACCTACATTTGAGCAAAGTGTTTGTCACTTGCTAACAGCTGACCAAGTTATGGTAAAATATTTGTTCTCCTGCCACAGGTAGACAGTAGGTACTATTACCATTATGGAAGAAGTTACTGTCTATATTGTTTACGCGTTTAAGAATTTCGAATAGCTAAGAAGAATGTACAGGCGCGAACACATTTATAAAAGAAGTGTCAAACAGATCTTAAGAAGTTCACAGCAAATGCTACGTAAATAAGACTACAAAAAATTCTACACGTACTTAACTGTCGCCTTCGATACGCTGCTCTGTTGAAGTGCCAAGCGCGTACGATAAAATTACGTTGCGTTACGCTAAGTGCTCAAGTGAGCCAGCGTGTGAAACACGGTTACGAGTTCATGAACGATGAGGGGTCGCCTACAAGACGTGGTAACTTTCACCGCCATTCGGCTCGTGAAACACGTCCGTCAAGTTATGTTTTATGATCTCCCTTTCCCTAAAGAGTATCTGGGCGAGACGTCAGGTACACTAGCGTTATATTCTTTTGCAAAAACATCGACTCAAAACTAAAAACCTACTCTAACGATGTGAAGGAATAACGCTGTTATTACAATACGAGGTGCGATCGTAAAGTTTCCAGACTGTGTCAATAGCGGGCGAACCGGATGTAGTACGAGCTTCTGCCGCTAGGTGGTGCGGCCTACATTCATAGTGAATCAGTGTGCCAGCCGGCATCATCGAATTAGCATTTGTTTCTTAGTTACGGGCGTTTTGGTAGTGCATTACACCGACCCTCCTGCGATTTCGGAATGGCGTGTGCATCAAATTTTGCCAAAGACTCGCCAAAACGGCTAAGGAAACCTATGAAATGCTAAAGCAAGCATTTGGGGAGTCCGCAAACTTTTGTGTGGCATTCACGTTTTAAAAAGGGCCGGCCGAACCTCTGTCGATGATGACGAGAGTTCTGGACGACCATCTTCGAGCACAACGCAGCTCCGTGTGACTTCTTCTTCTTCCCAAAGATGAAAATTCAGCTAAAGGGAATGAGATTTGAGACGATAGAAGAGATTCAGGCAGAATCGCAGATGGTGCTTGACAGGCTGACAAAGAAAGATTTCCAGGGATGCTTCCAGGCTTGGCAGCGGCGCTGGGATCGTTGTGTTCACTCCCAGGGGAACTACTTCGAGGGTGATGGATGAATTTAATACCTGAGATAAGTGTACGGGTTTTTATACGCGCAGTCTAAAAAACTTTCCGATCGCACCTCGTAAGACGGAGACCGGGTGAGACAGAGATCGAGTCCGATTGAAGCCAAGTAAGACAGACAGCCAATTATGACGATTATATTCTACAACTGGACGGAGCTCCTCCCCATTTTCACATGAATGTATGAGTGCTTCTGAATCGTGTTTTTGTACAGCGCTGGATCGGACGTGCTGTTGCAAATGAAGACAACAACCTTCTCCCTTCGCCATTCTTTTGCAGCTTAAACTCGTAGAAATTCTCACCAACGTGTTACTAATTTTCGAAAAGGTATATTAAATCAATTGCCTTCAACTTAAAACTGACTTACGAGTTGCTATAAGGACGAACCAACCGAGGACATCGGCTTTCAAACTTGCAGGCCCATCCTTCCCATTGAAAAAGTATAAGTCATTTTTACACTCTCTTAGTTTTCAGTTTTAACTTGGACGAAGGGAGGCCTCTAGGGAAAATTCAGAATCAAATCTAATGAAAAACAAATATAATATACGTACACTTTCCCTTATAACCACCACAACAAATACACTCTGTAGTTCAACCTGTGATTATTAATGTAAACACGTGTATGGTACGAGATTTACAGGAACTTTCGTCATCTCGTCTGCTGTCTAGAATCGTAAAGAATAATATATACAAAACTATAATTTTATCTGTAGTTTTGTATGGGTATGAAACTTGGTCTCTGACACCGAGGATCGAACGTAGACTGAGTGTGTTTGAGACCAGGAGAATATTTGGACCCAAGAGGAATGCATAAAAGAGATCAGGAGGAAGACCTAGACGTAGATGAAAGATCAATATTAAGATAAATCTTAGAGAAATAGGATGGAGTTATAAGGTCTGGATTCATCTGGCTCAGGATAGGCATCAGTGGCGGACGCTTGTAGACGCGGCAAAGAATCTTTGCATCTTCACTTTCTTACGTTGTTAAAAACAAACGGTCATATGCCAAATCACACTTTTTTAATACAAATAATTAACTACCTCTCTGCTATCAGAACCCGCAGGTCTAACACCAAAGCCCGCCACCGGCCACGATCCTAAGCCAACTCCATCCATTTGCCATCCTCACAGCCCACCTCCCTAAGATCCACCTTGATGTTTTCCTCCCATCTCGTTCTTGGTCCGCCCAGTGGTCACTTTCCAGAAGGATTTCCTATCATTCTGTATGAAGCCCTTGTCTCCACCAATCCCATGCGTTCTACATGCCCAGCCAATCGTATTCCAGGAGAATTATAAACGAATTATGAGCTAGAATATTTTTATGTAGGAAAAACGATAGACTACCTGCGTGGCAGAGATTACAGGGCGGAGATGAGGCCGTTCAGAACGCATCTAGCCATGTTTTTAATAACCAAAATGTCGTAGTTGTCGTCATTTGTTCTCTGCATTAGAATCGAACGTTGACTAATGAAGATTATATCTTAAAATACTTTAAGAAAGAATATCTCGACTTTTGCCGGGATGACGTTTAAGAAGATGGATGCTGTAGTTATGTAAAAAGAAATTTGACGGGGCGGATATAACATACGAAAAACTGGTCGTCAGGAATCCTTCTTATAGATGGCTTATTAATCTCTTGACATAGTTATCAGGCTTCAGACTCAATAACAGAGAAACAGGGGTGTCAGAAGTTACATAATTCATTACTTTGTTCAGGCCGTTCAATAGCCCAGGTGCCTAGAAGCTGAATTCACATCTATGAGACCCGGGTTCAATCCCATGTAACTTCAGGCGAGATTCTTTGTGGACATTTGGTACTGATGCAGAAATGTCTTGGGCCTTCAATTGTGATAGCCGTGTTATTTACACAAATGACTTTCGTTAAGTTAGGAGTTGATGTGCGACAACGAACTTATATGTTTCGGCGTGAAGGCATTTAATTTTGTTATCTTATGAATTAGTGTTTTGAAATAGCCTACCTTGGAAAAACAACAAACAAACAGAAAAGAAATTGTGATAAAACGATATAAAAAGTAATGAGGGTAAATATTTCTGACATCTTTGAAATTAATATCCAGAAATGTTCCTAGAGGTACTACGTTATCGCTGAATTTTATTCTGATGTTTTATGACGCCATGTAGTGATACAGGTTACGTGTCTTCTAAACATTGGTAATCATCTATAAGACTGTTTTTTTATTATTATTATTTAGTGTTCTATCTGACGACAGGTCCATATGAACAGGATCCTTCCATCCTTTTCTCGGACTGGGACCTGTTCATATACGTTCTTGGCAGATGATCCAGAAGTGGTTTGCCATTGCCTTCTTCTGTGTGTGAATGGAGTAATTGTTGGGATGCCACGGAGGAAAACTCCGTGTTGCCTAGACCACGGCCTTGTCCAACACAAGTTATAAATCGAACCCGAGACCCCAGGATTACAAGGCCAGCGTTCTGATCGCTAGACCACCGTGGCGGTATAAGACTGTGGGCGTCATAAAACAGCGCATCATCTCCGTCCTGAATGTCTCAGATCTTGAACGAAAACCTCAGTCCAGGGATGCTTCCAGGCTTGGCAGCGGCGCTGGGAACGTTGTGTTCACTCCCAGGGGAACTACTTCGAGGGTGATGGATCAATTTAATACCTGAGATAAGTGTACGGGTTTTTATACGCGCAGTCTGGAAACCTTCCGATCGCACCTCGTAGCTACAAAGGACAATCTGAACATTTTCATAAGACGTTTTAATTTATATAACAAATGGCTTTCGAGAAAACAATGAAATATTGGGATCTGACGTTTTCATGGCAGTGAGTCCAAAGAAGGCTGAATGAGTACTCGTCACCCTGATGATGGTAAACTTCTACCATAATTCACGGCGTTACAGGCCATAAGACAGCCATCTTCGAAGTTACATTTGTTTACATAAAATCAAAGCTTCAGTCGCGAGTTTCTGGCACCCCTGGTAATAAATCTTGCTGTAAATGCGTTGGCTGCACTGACGGTTCATGATGAAGGCCCCGTTTCTCATTTGTCTTCTGGTGCCAGAGGCGACTGGCGGCCCTGCTCCTTAAGTGGTTATTGATTTCCGTTTCCAAATTATTCTCATGGCCAAACAAATCTCTCGTATCACGTCTCTTAATTACCGAAGTATGTAACCTGTCTGCTTACACTACCAAACGTCGTGAATTAATATGGTGGATCCTTAGTTGAAACCTGAGACACTTCATTCCAGCGTCCTTTCGAATCTTCACCTAATCAACTTACTTTGTCATTCGAGTCAGGAGTTAGGACGCGTCATTTCGTAACCAGAGAAGTCCTCAACAGCGATCCAGTTTCTAGAACTGTTTTCGTCATTGACAGAAAGATAAACTGGACAGGAGAAAAGTGATGTTAACTAACTGGCTGGCTTACGGAACACGAAGGTTCATCACCGAATTAACCAAAGCCCTCCACCTTGTCCCATCCACGCGCGCTACATGCCCAGCCCATCTCATTCTTCTCGACTTAATCACCCTGACAATATTGGGGGAGGAGTACAGATTTTTAAGCTCATTATTATGCAGTTTCCTCCAGACCCCATCGTCTTCCCTCTTAGGCCCGAATATCCTCCTCAACACCCGATTCTCAAACACCTGCAATCTGTGTTCCTCCCTCAGAGTGAGAGACCATGTTTCGCACCCGTACAAAACAACAGGCAAAATTATTGTTTTGTATATTTTAATCTTCAGGTTCTTAGAAATCAGACGGGATGACAAAATATTTTGAACTGAGAAGTAATGTTAAAGTACGAAAAGAGTGGATAAGGAGGAAAATAGAAAGAACATAGAAAGAAACAAAATAAGAAACAAATATGGTAATAAGTCCTCGTCTGTCCTCCACTCTGTGACTCGTAATTTGAATTAAAAATTAGTCCCAAGATGCCGGTCTTCTGGATTGTAGCGCCGTGTAGTCTGCCTGCGTCAACGTTGGTAGACGTCTACCGGACGACATGGCGCCACGACCCAGAAGACATCTGTCTTCGTATTCACAGCCATAAAAACCTCAAATCCTACTATAAATTCGTTATTCCATGTATGTTATTAAATACTCTCGTCGGTCTTATTAGACAACTATCAGCTTTTGCGACGTTAAAATTTCTTAGACGTCAGTTTTCAGGACGTATAGAGAATAAAATGTCACGTACGCTATTTTCACTGTTAAACTTTTAATCAAATTCAAATTTCTTTATCCTAGAACTGCAATTTCACGACCAAAAAAAAAATGGAGGGCGTATTTATTTCATTGACGTCAGACAATTTGTATATTTTAGACGAAACAACACTTTCATAACGTATCCAAAATGTAGAACCGCCACGGTGGTCTAGCGGTTAGAACGCTGGCCTTGTAATCCTGGGGTCTCGGATTCGATTCCCGGTGGTGCCCGAATTTATAACTTGTGTTGGGCAAGATCGTGGTCTAGGCAACACGGGGTTTTCCTCCGGGGGCTTCCCCGGTTTCTCCATTCACACACAGAAGCAGGCAATGGCAAACCACTTCTGGATCATCTGCCAAGAACGTATATGAACAGGTCCCAGTCCGAGAAAAGGATGGAAGGATCCTGTTCATATGGACCTGTCGTCACACAGAACACTAAATAATAAAATAAAATCCAAAATGTATATTTACGTCACGTATCTCAGAACTGTTAAAAGTATTTTTCGTGTGAGACTCTGAACACATTATCAGCTACAGAGACCTCTTTTGAGAGCCTTTTCAGTGTTCCTCTCTGTTCCATCTACTGGTCCCTACCCATGGCTTCGTACAATGAAATGTCAATTATATTCGTTTTAAATACTCGTGTATTATCCTCTGCTCTGCCATCACTAAAATACATAATCTTCGTTTAGATAAGAAATACAGTGCGTAGATACTGTACTAACGTCCTCTAAAATACATAATACATTAATGTATTTCAGTCAAAGCAGTCGCTAATTACACAGAAGGACAATGCTTGCAGGTGTTAAAGTCTATTTGTCTGATAAGTGTGGTCTTGTGGGAAGGTGAGGGAATTATGTGTGCCGTGATAATACCTATTTTAGACGTTTCGGGACCACAAACTATCATCCCGGGACTTTTAATACCTGTATGAGCTTTGTTCTTTCATCCCACAAAACATCTTTAGACGGTCAAACATGGCCGAGACGCGTCTGCTGAGACTAAAAAGGTTTCAAACATTGTAAAAAAAAAAGGTGTTGGATTTGTGATTTGTTATGCTAAAGCCTGTGTTTAAGAGACAGGGTTACTTGTGTTGAAATTCTAAATGGATAAAATTTTGGTAGAATAACAAGTCTGTGACAGGAGACAGAACTGGGGAAGTGTGATGTGAAAATGGAGACTTCTCCAAAAATAACAGATTTCCATCTTACTTCCCCTCAATTCTCTGAACATTAGTTGTATTAAGAAGATGGCCAGGTTAAGGTTCACTGTCTTTTCGAGAGTGAATTTGCTATTACGAATGTTAATCTGCGAATTTCAAGGGACGATAGAAGCCTACGTCGTGTTACTTGAGGTCAGGACCGAATTTAAAGCTGCGTACAGCTCACACAAAATTGAATTTTACGAAATAAAAATTTTCTAATACAAACAACCTATAAACTTTATTGATAATTGCAACTGATACATGAAAACTAGTTGAACAGATCTGAGCAAAACTTAAAACAACACCAAAAAGTTTAGTTTATCAACACAATTTCATAGTGACCAACGAAAATATTTTATTGGCTGTAAGAAAGAGCGCAAAAGAATTTTAAACTGGAATAAACAATCGCTGAAACAATCAAATATATTTCCGTAATTTATGCAAATTAAGACACGCATTTGCGTAAGCGTTTAACGTACTCAGTGACAAGAGTCAGGCCTGTCTACTCTGAGGATGGAAAACACTTTGTGCAAACCGGATTATTTTTAAATAAAGGCCTATATATCAAATCTATAACAGCGCCATAATTCCTGAATAATACAAAATTAGTCATACGTGTCGCGTTCGTAAAATCACGTCGCTTCTCATGTTACAGTTCGCGAACTGCTGAACGGATTTGCATGAGGCCTGACAAAGAAACTAATTTTATTTCAAATACGACATATTTATTATATGAAGGACCCCTATCGTTTCTTGTCCGTCTCGCGCCTTACCTCTCGTCGTTAAATATTATCTGACGCAAAGTTTTTTCTAACGTGGGTTACAGAATCTTTTATGTTAAAACATTTCCGTCATCCAGATAATTACACAAGAGTTAGCATTCACGAATTTAATTCAAGGCAATTACATGGCATTTCACGTGTAGATCGATGTATATTTCGCCCATTCACAGGGGAATACAAACTCATGATCGTCGACGTATTTTGGGCCCGAATTATACAAGATGTGACGCCCAAAATGTCACAATTTTTATACATTTTACACGAATTCCTATTTTTGTATAGCCATCAGCGTTGTACATTCTTTTTCACAATGCCCGTTTTTAATTTCGAAATAATAAAACCGAAAATTATCTCTTTTATCTTCAAGCGAATTCATACGTCGCGGTAAATCTTTGTACGAAGACGTACACATAGTTCAAGCTCCCACTAACAGATGGCAGGACCAAACAAGTCACAACAGTCCTATTAACAGAGCGCCAGTGAAATCCGAAGTACGGTGCGAGCCGAGAGTTCAGTGGATTCAAAAGAAATCTTCGGTAGGCTGTAGACTCCATTGGAGTAAGTTCAAGGTTACTATTGTTAAGAATCCATCCCGATTCCTCAAATTCTTACTCAAAAATGTGTCCCTCGTCCTTACGATGGAACTGGTTCCAAATCCGCAGTCCATCGAGAGGCGCCACCTGTCATTTCTTAAACATAGAATATCCGAAAATTGACTGGACATTTCACTGGAGCTTCGAGCTTTAAAAAATTTAAGAACTAAATGACGCGAAGTCAGACAAAACACTGTTATCCACCTCCAAGATAATAATCAGAGTGTTAAAATAGTCAGACAATAATTAAAACTAACTCTTCAGGTGTTACGTAGAGATTTCTGGCTACGTATTTACGAAATGACAAATGTCTTTAAGTTGTAAACAACGTTTCCACTTTATAACGTAGTTTTCAAATGTTCTGTGCCCTTGTTTTGTTACAGAAACGGGCAGTATCTAGTCTAAATTTCTAGGGCGAGGTCTGCGTACCATGCGAAGAGGCTTCTTGCAATTATTATCGATATCCAACTCGTTTTCGACATCTCGAGAACAAAATAATGCAAACCAGAGCCTGAGTTAGTTGTGGTAAATCGTACAATTTCACAAAATGTCGTGTCAACTCTGATAAAACAGGATTAACCACGTGATGAGCAGTTTCAAGGGCAATCGATAATGTTGACACCCCGTTATAAGACGTTTATAAATAAAGAACCCTGTTGATACGTAATCGATTGTCCTCAATTCTGACGTGCTCCACGCGTCTCCATAATTCCAGCTTCGTAATAAAACTCGGTTTGTTTAATGGAGACTTGTTAATGTTGCACCGCTTAGTGAAAGACTGTAGTTTATAATATTGTGATTTTAAGCTGTTCCAACAGCGATAATTATTTATTTAATGAGTTAAAACTAAATGTTACACCGAAATGAGACACGCGACATATTCTACGTCCTTCCTTTGAGGGACTTTTCTATCGAGTACTAAACTTCTGTGAACTAAAATCATTACTGACTTTCACTGTCAGTGCCTTCTGGTCATTAGACGCTGAAAACATTCCTTTTAACAACACATCTACTTAAATTTCACAGCCCAATATTCTTAATTTGGTGTTACGTATAAAACAATTTGAAATTTAACTTGAAAATATAAACCTAACCTAACCTTAAGTGCTGATTTTGCCTATATTTCTATTAGATTCGTAATTATAATATAAATAATAAAGTCCTTGAGCCCCATACAACAATATTCATGCGTAAATTGGACCTGTGATAAGTGGAAAGTGAAACATAACCTAACCTAAATGTACGAATGTAACATCAGATGTCGAATAAAACACTAATACACTACCAGGATGCATTCTCGTGAGACTAATTCAAACCTCAGACATCGGGGAAATTCTTACGTGTTTTAGGTACACAGAACTAAATTCAGAAAACTTCGCTGTAATCTAAGGTATTTTGGTGTCCACGTGAATTTCCTACGCATCAAATTATGATAAAGCCTTTATTTCAAACATTGCATTTTTATCTCAGCCTACCTTAACCCCTCGTCCTTGTAAACAGCTGTCGTTGTTCGTCCGCCATTTTAAGAACACAAAAAAACAAAACACTCTCCCGTCCCGAAAGACGCACGTAACATGAAGTCAGATCCATCGTCGCTCGTAGTGGACTGGAGACATCGCTGTCACTCCCTCTTCACTTTCTGTCCCCCCTGGTGGTCCTGCAGCCACGACGCCACAGTCCCGTAGCTTCTGTTGTGCCAACCCACTCGCAGCTCCAGGCCTTCCAACTCCTGTTCAATTTTTCTCTCAGCAAAACTAAACTTCCCTTTGTTTGCTCTGTAAAACTCTCTGACCTGCAACACAGCGTAATCGTTACTGCCAACAGAATAATAACATTTTACAAGCTGACGGTCGCTCGATTGGCCAATAAATTGAACGAGTAGATCCGTCTCTACGTCACAATTAAAAACAAATCGATATGTATTTGTTCACATTTCTTGGTCAGTATTGAATTGTGCGACACGTTTCGGGGATCACACATTCCATCCTCAGGGCACTATCTACGCAACTATTCTGCCCGTTAGAAGTGATATTAGCTGCGGTTAAAATATAAAACATAAAACGTAAATACGCAAACGTCGTTGCAAATCTATTTTCAAATGATTTTATTTATTTTAAACGAAACAAGTTATTTAAATTGTTTTAATATTATTCTCAATTGTTATATGAAATATAATCACAGTATTTTTGTGCTGGAATGGGTTTTTTTTAAACTAATTATCATAATTTAGAAGTGTCACGCGTGGCTCTTTGATTCTCGACGCTGGTCGATTGTCGTGTAGATAATCGATGCGGCCGGTCGACTTCCGTCTTCTGTTTCCTTGCGCCTTTCCTTTCGTACCCTGTGCGCAAGCGCGCGAAGGGGAATTCGAGCTGGATTAGGAGGGGTGGGTCCGATCTTGAGCATTCACACACGCTCAGTCTCTATCTGACTCAGTTCTATGGTTGAGAAACGCGCAGTGTCTGTTTTTAAGCTGGCATTACGGGCAGTTTCTACCGTGCGTACATACATTTAGTCTTCTATTTGTTTGTTTAAATATCAGCCATGAACGAAGAGGTTGCTCTGGGCCTATTTTTCGTAACAGATTCAAAATTCAGCTTCACGTTACGTAAAAGTGCTTCAAATTTGATGAATTCTTATACTTTGCTTACGTAAGTGAGGAATGGGTTCACATGATACAATGCAGTAGGAACGTTTTGATGGACTCCGATTCCAACACAGTTGCACTTTGCCCTTCTTAGTATACACTTAACTTAAGTTTTTGTTTTAAAAGTCTTAGTACTTACGTATGTGAGGTCAAACTCTGTGCTGAGTCCAGAAATTGCACCGTGAAGAATATCGCCCATGAGATACTCGTCTTTACCATACCTGAAACCGGAAACGATGTTGTTTCGAGAAAGTCACGAGTCCAAAGAAGTGAGGGGGGAGGGGAGGGGAGGGGGGAACATGTGTTATCTTTTGTTATATTCACATGACCTGTCCACGAACACATTTTGTTTTCACAGTTTAGACTTACTTCTCGAAGATCGAGCTCCATTTGTTCTGGATGTAGCGGAAAGCCACTCTGGATGTGAGGTCTCTGGAAGCCATGTTGTCCCACAGTCTGGAAACGTCTTGGAGCCGAATCTCCCCGCCACTCTCAAGAGATTTCTCCAGCAAACTGAAGTTTATGAAACAGACTTTTCTGCTTAGGCGTTTATAGAAACGTTCCCTGAATTTGCCGTGCATGGGATGTTATTGGATTTGGTCAATTTATTAAAATCCTGGCAGATTGCACGGAGAGGCGAATTTCGACAAATGTTTACGTCTGTTATGCATATTTTTTCTCTCCAAAACGCTAAAATAAGCCTGAAAATCCAGTGAATATCACAGAAACATTATTATTTAATTCTTATGTTAATTACGCACTTTATCTAGGACTCAGATAATGCTTGGGCAGATTCGATTACAGTTTCATATTAAATCGCTTAAATTTTAAAACGTCGACGAAATCTCGATGCCTTATTTCTCATTAGTGGTTTTAAGAGCAAAATAAATCGTCATTCAATCATGGATACTGTTTCGGGTCAAAGTTATTTAGGTTTCCCTCTCTGACAAAACGTTCGGTGCTAACGTGTTTGTAACATCGTGGAATTGCTTCTTAGAATGGCCACGCGGCACGTATCAGCGCTGTAAGCATCAGTACTCACGTGACGATTAGCCACTCCTGTCGGGAACACGCGAGGCTCATCAGAAGCACGTCTGACTCGGAGGGTCTGTTCGCCGCCGCCAAGTACCTCTTCAGGACGAAATCCCACTCTTGTGTGCCACCCGTTTTCACAGCTGTGCAGTACACCACACCCCTCACGTCGACACGGACCCTGCAAGTATTCGTCAGTCCTGAGCCCACGAAGTAACTCGTGGCAGTTCTCGACGTAAAAGTTTCGACAGGAAAAATCTAGTGCCTCCTTCTGATAAAAACCCCCCAACAAGAACTTAAATCATACATAAACAGTTCACTTTTACGTCACTATTGAAAGAACACGTTATTTCGCGAACAACAAATTCAGACTTCGGGGGAATGGGACGAACTCTTACGAAGATTAACGAATCTACGGAAAGGAATTATTCCCTTGAACGTCACGCGCGATACGTAAGACATCTCAATTCAGACACCGACTAAGAAATATCGCTTACGGGTTTTCAGTGTCGGGCTTCGAAGAGGTGGTCCACAGCTGAAAGAGGTTCTTCGCCCATCTGACGACCTCGGGGTCGTCCATCTTACTCAACCACGCGAGGATATCTGGGCGTAAAAGAGATTGCAGCTGCGTCTCGGTGGTCGTGGCTTCGAATCCCAGACTTTCCGTCACTGCTGCCAGTGTCTTAAGAATGTATTTCTGGAACGACAAATGTCGCTTATTTATGGATAAATATTTTCACTTCGTAAACATCGAAATGTCTTTCAAAACAGAACGTCGATGATATTCTATAAACAAGGCACTGTCGTTAACCCTTTGAAGCCGAAGATCGTCTTCATAATATTTACGAATCCAGATCGTACCGCGAAGAAAACACTACACCTCACCATTAGAAGTCGAATCAGGCGGTACCACATAAGATTTAACAAAAGAACATCCCGGTCGAAGGCTTAATACAGAAACAAATCATTTCTTTACCACGTGAACGTGTATCGAACTCTTTTAAGAATAAAGTTAATTAGAAATTTTCGGTAGGTTAATTAGGTTATCACGTGAAAATAGTCCTCCATCTATTTCTGATAAAGTTTCAAAGCATTTCTACATAAATCGCATTTCTATCTCGTGGAAACGTTTACTGGGCACTCGACGTCCATTACCTGAAAGCATCCGTACGCCGTGGTCTGACGAAGAACCAGATCCAGGAACTTGAAGTTCTCAAAGGCGGCTGTCCACGGGACATAATGATTTTCCCCGGTTGCGAGGTACTGGGTCATATTGAGAGCAACGTCATAGCCCAAGATTCCCGCCCGGGCGAGGTTCAGGGCGTCGTCTAGGAGTTGAGCTCTGGTAACTGCTGGCAACACG
>NW_019060574.1:372725-389267 GCF_000696155.1 Zootermopsis nevadensis | reverse complement strand
TTTGTTCATGAAAATCCGCCATTCCGAAATCGCAGGAGGGTCGGTGTAATGCACTACCAAAACGCCTGTAACTAAGAAACAAATGCTAATTCGATGATGCCGGCTGGCACACTGATTCACTATGAATGTAGGCCGCACCCCCTAGCGGCAGAAGCTCGTACTACATCCGGTTCGCCCTCTATTGACACAGTCTTGAAACTTTCCGATCGCACCTCGTATAATCACCGATTGTCTCTTGTCTGCAATCATTTATTTTACGTGTTGGAAGCCCTCTTAAGAATCTCTGCACCGCGTCTTGTAATTATCGCAAATCCAGCGACGTCGACGTACAACACGAAGAGGTACTGATTTTTTCTGGATAATAATATGTTCTTTGTCTTCAAGTGATCAAGGGAAGATCACTTGTGAGCCTCTCTGACGCAGGTAATTCCTTGCAAAGCCGGACAGTATAAATTACACGGCTCACACACCACGGCCTTGGACAAAAGAAAATATAATTAGCGACTTCAGAGCTGCAGATGCGTTCACAAAATATAATCTGTCCTCAGGATGCCTTTGGTGTTTTCAACGCTGGTCCCATGCGCGCGAGATGACCAAAATCGGACAACATATCACGCAAATACTCTAGATCAGTGGTATTCAACCTTTTTTGTTCGCGTACCCCCAAAGTTGTTGGTGTATAATTCAAGTTATACATAGTATATAATCTACATATAAAATAAATTAAATAAATTACATTACTGATTATTCAGCGTTTATCATAAAATAATATATTTTTTTAAAATTCACGCAGCCCCTAAGATGTCTTCGCGTACCCCAGGTTGAGTACCACTGCTCTATTCGCCATTTTTGAGTGGTACGTAAGTACTTAATTAGTTTAATTCACACACGTCATTCGCAAGGGGGCACACCATCCAGAAATAGCTCCACGCTCAAATATGCAAGCTGACTCACTCGATAAGTAATGATAAAAAAGCAGTTTATAAATTAACATGTCACAATTTCTCTGTGGATGACGACACAGATCGGTAAATTCTTCTTAATAACGAAGTACAGGCAGAGGTTTCTGGAATCAATTAGAAAGTTCTTTAGTATTGACGGATTCCAGTCCGTTGAGAACAAACCTACTTTTGTGTCAGAAGGAAAATACAGATCCCAGTGGCTCTGGAGGCGGACCTCACCCTGACATCGCGGTTATGACCACTGCCCGGCACACACATGATCGAGGTGTGGATATTACGACTTTTATCAGAATTAATTTAAATTCTTTAACAAACATGTCCGAGGTACAGTCGTCATGTAGTGTCGAATTTCATTAAAGATTATCATAAATTATTAGTAGTCACGGATCTGACAGAACGCGGTTCGTGCCTCTTTCAAATCAATATTCGCCTTGAAAGTCTCAGAAAAGCGATTAAAGATCTACGAGCCGGAATAGTAGAGATTCGATCTCAATTCCTCTCGACAACCACCCACTGCCCACCTGAAGGAGTCTCGTCCCTTCTTAATCTGTCATCTGCTTGGTCTTTACTCTTAGAGCAAGACACTAAGATTCACTCGCTGTACAAACCGTCTGGAAAAACTTGCCAACTCCATAAAAGACGGTGGACCATAACAGAGCCTATAAACGTTATTTATTATTTATTTATTTATTTAGTGTTCTGTCAGACGACAGGTCCATATGAACAGGATCCTTCCATCCTTTTCTCGGACTGGGACCTGTTCATATACGTTCTTGGCAGATGATCCAGAAGTGGTTTGCCATTGCCTTCTTCTGTGTGTGAATGGAGTAATTGTTGGGATGCCACGGAGGAAAACTCCGTGTTGCCTAGACCACGGCCTTGCCCAACACAAGTTATAAATTCGGGCACCGCCTGGAATCGAACCCGAGACCCCAGGATTACAAGGCCAGCGTTATAACCGCTATAATAAATACATAATTCATAGAAAATGTTTAAAGTACAATTAGAACATTTAGTTTTAAACTGATATTAATTTAAAATGAAGTATCTCGAAGAGAAGAACAGATATTCAGGGTACTTTAGAACGGGATGCTGAGGACTGAAGTTATTTGAATCTACGATTGAAGAAAAATGCAGGAAACGCTTCATAATCTGTGGTGGTGAGATGGGCGAGACGTGTAGCATGCACGTGAGAGATGATAAGTTCATCAATATCATAATTTTAATCGGAGAACCTAATGATAAGACGTATTTGAAGTTGATGAAAATATACAAACGGGGTGTGGCAGTGTGGATTGGATTACGCTGGCTCAGGATACTGGCCACTGGATGACTCCTGTGAGCGGGAAATATTTTGCCTTGATAAGCGACTATCGATTTCTCAAGAAGGACTCGGGTCCACTCGTGGATTATAAGAATATTTAACGGCGCGGCCACACTTGTAGAAGGCATGAACATACGAGATATAGAACGAACGGTAAATAGGCAAGGATCTGTAAGGACGCGGTCGTATCCTACTTCAAGATATTCCCACAAAAGAAACTTCAACCCATCTAACCATTAACCGGTCAATATTTAAACCGCTATAGGACTATTTGAATTGAAAATTGGATTGGATTCGTCTGGCTCAGGATAGGGACCGGTGGCGAACTCTTGCGAACACGGCGCTGAACCTTCAGTTTTCGTGAAGGGCGAATTTGTGAATTGTCTAATCGGCCTTTATAATTCTCCAAGGAAACAGGGCTCAGATTATTAATTTTCCGATGAATCCACGATATTCACATCAAATATGGCCTAAGACCTAAGTTTATTTGAAGGAACAAAGCCTATCTTCATAGACAGATAATGACTTAGGCAGAACGGAAATCTAAAGTTTAAAAACCCGAAATTTCATTACAGTGACAACAAAATCCCATATTCTTCCAGAAGAATCCAAACAATAGCATCAAATATTAATTAATTATGTTTGTGTCTACCAAGTAGGACCTTATCAGTTTCGTCTTGTGATTAAAATAATTTGTTTTCCATAATATTTAATTTAATCATACAAAATTTAGTTCGGCATAGAGAAACTAGACCCATAAACGCCGAATATACGAGGTGCGATCGGAAAGTTTCGAGACTGCGCCTATAAAAACCCGTACACTTATCTCAGGTATTAAATTCATCCATCACCCTCCAAGTAGTTCCCCTGGGAGTAAACACAACGATCCCAGCGCCGCTGCCAAGCCTGGAAGCATCCCTGGAAATCTTTCTTTGTCAGCCTGTCAAGCACCATCTGCGATTCTGCCTGAATCTCTTCTATCGTCTCAAATCTCCTTCCCTTTACCTGAATTTTCTTCTTTGGGAAGAGGAAGAAGTCACACGGAGCTTAGAAAGGAAGGTGGGGTCGGTTCTTGCAAGATCTTTCAGCTCCTGACAAACGAGAAGTCGATTCTGCTTCTAGTCCTCTGACAGGATGCGTCGCATGTGGAGTTCTTCCTTTAGAATCAGCTGACAGTTAGCTCCGTGTGACTTCTTCCTCTTCCCCAAGATGAAAATTCAGCTAAAGGGAAGGAGATTTGAGACGATAGAAGAGATTGAGGCAGAATCGCAGATGGTGCTTGACAGGCTGACAAAGAAAGATTTCCAGGGATGCTTCCAGGCTTGGCAGCGGCGCTGGGATCGTTGTGTTCACTCCCAGGGGAACTACTTCGAGGGTGACGGATGAATTTAATACCTGAGATAAGTGTACGGGTTTTTATACGCGCAGTCTGGAAACCTTCCGATCGCACCTCGTAGGTTAATTTCTATATTTCGGGTTTAATTTTATATTCTCTGAATAAAAAATACACGAATGACTATTTTTTTAAAGTATCTGAGTGGGAGTGACTGAGAAAAACGTATGCCTGTAGGTCATTTTTTAATTCTGTTCCTTTGAAAGTCAGCACAGCAGTCGAAAGCCCTGGCGTGCATTACCTAGAGCGAAAGGGTCACAGCGTCTTCAATAGGTCACTTGAACTGTACTGATTATCGGCTAAGTTAAACAGCGTCCTGGAAACAAACACGAATATCCCGCAGACAGCAGCGTCGACCGCGTATCCATGACAACGTAATGTTACTTCCATTAACTTATTTATAATACGGCTTCAACGCACATGACAAGGAACTGAGTGGGCTTTGTGTTCGTCGACTGTTTCTAGTTGTCATGGCAGCGAAAATCGAAGCAGTGGCGCATTAATATCAAAGAAAATAGCTCCCTATTGTCGTATGTCAGGAGTCCCCGTGGTCTCGGATTGGGACGGATTTTGCCGAGTCCGAGAGAGAATCTTAAATCAGGCCACATCGTTAAGTCGTCCGACTATGGAGACCAATTCTGTGACTTAAGAGACAATCTGGGTATTTAAAGATTAATGTCAACGATCGGTTTCGAACCGTGAACCCTTTAAACTTCATGTTACCTCCTGAAGAAGGAAGGAGAACCGACTATTTAATGACTCTGACAGTGGACAATGTTCAATATTTTAAGTTACTATCCACCCCATCTGCGTAAATATATACTAAGGAAAACCACGGATATTCTCAGTTACTATAGGTAGTTACGTGATCCATATTTTAAAACGTGACCTTCATAAATTAGAAGGGGTGGGTGGAAAGAATGCTAAAAACTCGGAAGCTACTTTCGGTCAATATCACGTGGAATTAGAAATTTAAAAGAAATTAGTAGCCTCGATATAAAACTCTGAATCAACTGCTGTTACCGGACAGATATTTTAAATTATTTAAAATGTGAGTTAAGCCATCAAAATACGACGGTTCTACCGTCATATGTCTCTTGCAAGTCATTTTAAGTGTACGACCAGTGGCGGCTCGTGAGTCTGAGCGTTGGTTGTGCTACGCAAAGGGGAATATTCAGAATAGTTTTTCAACACATAACAATATAAATATATTAAAAGTAAATTTACATCAGGAGAAAACCTATACCAGGTGTGATCGGAAGGTTTCCAGACTGCGCGTATAAAAACCCGTACACTTATCTCAGGTATTAAATTCATCCATCACCCTCGAAGTAGTTCCCCTGGGAGTGAACACAACGATCCCAGCGCCGCTGCCAAGCCCATGTTGAAAATTCAGGTAAAGGGAAGGAGATTTGAGACGATAGAAGAGATTGAGGCAGAATCGCAGATGGTGCTTGACAGGCTGACAAAGAAAGATTTCCAGGGATGCTTCCAGGCTTGGCAGCGGCGCTGGGATCGTTGTGTTCACTCCCAGGGGAACTACTTCGAGGGTGATGGATGAATTTAATACCTGAGATAAGTGTACGGGTTTTTATACGCGCAGTCTGGAAACCTTTCGATCGCACCTCGTAAGATTAGCGTCAAATAAGATTGTAATCGCACATCAAACAGTCTTTGATTTGCTTAATTGATTTGTGTATAATTTATCCCTAATACTTTATTATTTTTATATGATTATTAATATTGATTTATCATAAGTTCAGACTCATATTTAAATTTCCGTATCCAGCATTTTAAAACCTTGCATACCGTTTAGTGTATTGAAATATAAAGTATCTAACAAACATAACTGTTTACGCTTTGAAGGACACTAATGTCAAACGCGTTTCGACCTCAAGAGGTCATCTTTAGTGGTAAAAAACATGTTAAATCATATATATTTTTAATATATATTTTATATATATTTTTATATATTTTTTATATATTATACAATATTATATAAATCAAAAAGATGATGGTATTTAACAGGGCATGAAAGGTGTGTACTTTACAGAACCATAATTATGTAACACCTAATTGGACGTTGATTTTACAGGAGTTTGGGTATTAATACGGGCACTTAGCTGATTGCCATGGTTCGTCTACGGTGTGTAAACAGTTCTGTTTGTATAAATACTTTATACGTATCGAACAGCCGAGCATGTACTTGGGAGGTTTCGGAGCACATGTTAAAGAACGGAGAACACTTCTGCTCCTGAGAGTTAAGTGCAGAACGTGGACAGATAACAGAATTAAGGATTTACCTTTTCTCTGATCCAGCATCTGATTACTCTCTTTAACAAATGGTGTTTATTACTTAAAAGCTTTTACGATTTAAGAAGGTAGCGTGGGGACCACGTGTTGAAGGTTCAGATCTTCGTGGGAAAGGATTGTTCCTTGTACCGAACCCCGGACCCTGAGCCAATATAAATTAATCTTACATCTTTCTTGTTTGGAGTCTGTGACTTTTTAATCCAATCAGGAATGAGTTTTGGTTTCATCCCGTGTGGAGGTGACTTCGACACTCAATTCTTCTTTTGGGCTTGAAAGGGGTCACCGCTCAATTTTGGGAAACACCAATCACAACTTCAGGCATGAACATTCGAAAATTGCGAGCTGACTTTGTGTGATGCTACAGACCCCTGAGACATTCCTTTCAGCCCTAAATATTCAACAACAGCATCTTTATTGACTACATTACAAGATGACGATAGTGAACTGGAAATGATGAAGGTACTATTCATGCATTTCCGTGGAGAGACTGAGGAAAATCAGATAGTCGTTCTCTGGGTCGAGATTTAAACCGGGGACCTCCTGAACACGAATCGGGTGAGTTATAACAACCACTCGACCACAAGGTTCTGTCTGTACATGGTTAAGATAACAAATGAATAATCAGAGCATCTGTACGGAAGAATCCGCCTCGGTAACCTACTCACTGATGGGAGGATACTATTAAAATGAATCTCATAAGAAAGAGGACTGGACTGGACTCAAAACGTGAGCTTTTGTGAACACGGTAATGAAGTTTCTGGTTCCTTAATTTTCGTACATTATAACTGGCCGAATTTCATCATAAATCTGGCTCGTAATAATTCAGTTCATTTCATTTCATTTGAGTGTTTGCCAACAGCGAGAAGCCAATTACGGGCAAACACAGAAATAATACACTTAACCCTTTGAAGCCGAAGATCGTCTGAATATTATTTATGAATCCAGTCCGTACCGCGAAGAAAACACTACACCTCACCATTACGAAAATCAGCTGGTTAACCATTTGAAGCCGAAGCTCGTCTTCATAATATTTACGAATCCAGACCGTACCGCGAAGAAAACACTTCACTTAACCATTAGAAGTCGAATCAGGCGGTACCACATAAGATTTAACAAAAGAACATCCCGGTCAAAGCCTTAATTAAGATTGCAGCAATCAATCTAGACCCTTTCCTGTACAGAGAAAGTGTCATCAAGGGAGACACTGAAGTCCATTTGTCAGTTCATCGCCATCACTGTTAATAAAAGTTATACTTCCTTAGGATTCATTGTAACATCATTATCCTTTCGGGGTTCTTAATTAACATCGTATCTTACCTCCGATAATCGTGTTACAACACTCGCCGGGCACAGATTTAGTCACACAAATAATAAATTAATAAATAAACACAAATTACGAAGTACGTAAGTATGAATACAGGGAAGGCTAAAGTTAATCGACGTTTCAGATGTGACTGCCACCTCCCTGATGATGGACGCTGCAAGCACCTATGAAACGTCGGTTTTCTTACATCAGACTACACAGCGCAACAACCCAGCAGACAGAAATCTTCATACTCTGATGACGGAGGCAGTATGACCTCTGAAACGTTGGTTAACATCGACCAGACTGCACAGCGCAACAACCCAGCAGACAGAAATCTTCATACTCTGATGACGGAGGCAGTATGACCTCTGAAACGTTGGTTAACATCGACCAGACTGCACAGCGCAACAACCCAGCAGACAGAAATCTTCATACTCTGATGACGGAGGCAGTATGACCTCTGAAACGTTGGTTAACATCGACCAGACTGCACAGCGCAACAACCCAGCAGACAGAAATCTTCATACTCTGATGACGGAGGCAGTATGACCTCTGAAACGTTGGTTAACATCGACCAGACTGCACAGCGCAACAACCCAGCAGACAGAAATCTTCATACTCTGATGACGGAGGCAGTATGACCTCTGAAACGTTGGTTAACATCGACCAGACTGCACAGCGCAACAACCCAGCAGACAGAAATCTTCATACTCTGATGACGGAGGCAGTATGACCTCTGAAACGTTGGTTAACATCGACCAGACTGCACAGCGCAACAACCCAGCAGACAGAAATCTTCATACTCTGATGACGGAGGCAGTATGACCTCTGAAACGTTGGTTAACATCGACCAGACTGCACAGCGCAACAACCCAGCAGACAGAAATCTTCATACTCTGATGACGGAGGCAGTATGACCTCTGAAACGTTGGTTAACATCGACCAGACTGCACAGCGCAACAACCCAGCAGACAGAAATCTTCATACTCTGATGATGGAGGCAGTATGACCTCCGAAACGTTGGTAAACATCGACCAGACTACACAGCACAACAACCCAGAAGACAGAAATCTTCATACTCGCCGCTGTGAAAACCTCAAATCTTATATGGTTTAACAAGTTTCGCGCGATTGTTTGGTACTTGTTAGTGGTAAAATAATTTAATATTCTATCTGTAGCGATAAATATCACTCACCTATCGCAGCCTTCTTTTTTGGGTCAAAGAATAATCGCTTCACACGTTCAATTGGCACTTGCCACTGGCTAATATCAGTGGCAGCTGCTTGTGCGCAAATGCCTGAACAGCAAACTCTCGCCCTTCAAGTAGCTTTTGTTAGGTTAGGTCGGTCGCCTTCAACAATTAGCAGCAAAGAAACAAACACGAAACGCACAAAACAAGGCCGATGGAATGACGAACCTGATTTCACCATTAACTTCCTTCTACCTTTTGAGTCAGTGTGTCATTGTAGTTTGCCTTTCCTGTTACAGTCATTTGCAACTGTCTTTGAGTTAGATGCGTAACACGTTTCCCTCCGCTCAACGCCGCCACCCCCTTCCCCTCCCCTAGAATCAGCAACTTACGTAGAGAAAGTACATTTCTAAGCCTCCTCGATTGACAGAAGCTACGTAAGACACGAGCAGTGTTCATGCTGTACTTCTAAAGCCAAATGCAGAGAAGGCGGTGGGGGAAGAGTAGGTGAGTAGGAGAATAGTTACTGCGGGATGCAAGCCTCTGCTTTAATATACGACATTCCAAATACTGAGACCCATCCGTAAAATGTTGTACCGGATTTTATTTTTTACTGTGTCATTTGACTGTTTTATTTTAAACTTGTGAAGATGTACTTGTTGAAAAATATGACGCGATCATTAATGGCGAGTGTGTGTGAGAATTTGAAAGGACCTGACCGTGACCTGGTTTAAGATTCTGTCGTCGGGATGCACTTGGAATAAAAATAATGTGTCACAACGGCCAGCAAATCCAAGATTCGTTCTTATTTAATAACATTTCATCAACGGAATACATCGGAAAGGCTAAATGGAATTCGAACCGGGCAACAGTGCCAACGATGAAGAAAAGTGTGGGTTTAACTGAAGGTTAAACACGTTAGTTACACGGAATCACAGGCAGACATATACGTCCTGCAAGGGCAGCTGTACTTACGCGTTCCAGCAACTTCCAATTACACCACGGCCTCTTCTGATAAATTTCACGTCGCAGTAATAATAACGAAACAAAAAAACAATGCACATCTAAATCTGCCGAGATCTGACACACGTTTATAAACTCCGTTTTACAAAATTTCTTCTTTAATAGCTAACAGATACTAATGCACATCACATGGAACCTGTCCCATCAGATGAGCACCTTCAAATGATGCCCAGCGCAGTACGTGGCTGTATTCGCAACTTAAGACCTCTGCTTGTAATCATGTATAAACCATGTAACGAGATCAACAAACATTCGTCACTGTACGAGTCTTTTACAATCGGCGCTAGTGTCGCCTATTCTGTTACAGGAAACTGAAAAATAAGATTTTACTGGTGGTCCCCAATGGCTCAACATTCATACCACATTTCATCAAAATCCGCCCAGTAGTTCTCGTATTGAGACATATTGACAGACAGACGGACGAATGGATGGGCAGGCAGACATTACCAGACCCAAATATGTTCACTTCATGCACTCGGGAAATTGTGCATAGCAGAACAAATCTGACTCACTGAGGAGAATTTCATCTTTGATATTTAACCTATGGTAAACGTCATGTGAAAAGTTCCCTCTAGATTTCTCCCTCCTCCACCAACCAGAGACATTTGCATGCAAAATAATAAAGAATTCACGTAAAATGCCCGTTATTAGTGTCTGAAAATAAAGTTGGAATTTCTTGACAAATTGTAGTAAAGCTGCAGAACTTCAGAAAAAAAAATTTTGTTAACCTAACCTAACTTAATAAGAGCGACGCGAATGCACTTGAAAATAGTAATAGCGTAATAATAATCCTGTTGCAGTGATATCTTGTTGAGGGAACACTCAAAGAAATGCAGCCTCATGCTTGCGCTACATACCTGTGTGGGTAGAGCCCTTGGTACAAACAGCGGAAGAGGCTGATGAGCCCTGAGCATCTGATGAGAAAAATTCCTTCCCTTACCTGGAATTGAGCTCTGACAGACGACACACTGGATACTGGATCTTTTTTGTCAACTTTTTTTTAGGTTATGGGCCAAGGAATGTGTAAGAGTATTGCCAACACAAAGCACATTGTTACAAGAAATTATTTCTATGATACATGTGAATGTTGCCTTTGGGTTTATTCTTGAAATAACAATAATTAAACTGTTCTCTGACTTTTTCATTCGAAGGAGTTTATAACTTCCCCATTTAACGTCAACGACGAGTTGCGCAGCTGACAAACCATTGCAGATCGGACTCACGTTTATTTATTTAAACTTTTCAACTCAAAATGATCCCAAGAGCACGTAGTTAATCTACGGACATCCTGTTGCGGGACACCTGTATAATAAACATGAAATCATTTAAAATCTAGTAATAATAAGGATCAATATCATTTTATTTGCCTGACTGAACACTGTATGAAAATACCAGAATAATTACAACTTTGTATTGATAACTGTAGTCTAGGACCCAGTTACTGCATACAGAACCAAGAGTAAGAATGTATGTGCACTTTTATTACAAATTACTTGATTTGCAAAAGTACTGACATTAACTTACACTTCTCTTTTTCACATAATTAACATAACTTTCAAGAATGCCCAATATCATACGTAACACTTCCTAGAACAATTTTCATCTAGGTATAACACAAGTAACTAATGTTTTCAAATATACATTCCACGATAAAAAGATGAGAATTCATTTTTATTAACCGTGCAGCCCACAGTATTTTAATATAAACTTCACGTTAAAATAAATATGATCCGAAACAGGCATCTTGAGCTATTTAAATACAACGCGATCGTACGAGGAATTTATTTTGTTGTAGGGTACGGCTTTTATTCAATTACTACTTGTATGACTTCTTGGCTCTCCAGTCTAGATACTCGTCAAATTCAGCTTCATCTGCGCTAGATGTTTCGCCATCATCTTCGGCAGCAGAAGCACTGTTCCTACTACACACACCTTTTACTACTGCTTCTTTCTTAAGTTCCAGGTCCAACACTCTGAAACGAAAAGAACACACATAATCGCACAAGTAAAATATACATCGATAAAATGTGCTTTATTCGTGCCGATGTTCTCCTTAAATTCCCACATATGTCAACAACATAAAGATTTCACACTGTTCTAAATGTTCAGAGTATAATATAAAGAACTGATTTATGATCAGCTTAGCCTGAAAACAAACAGCAAAACAGCAAGACAGAACAAACTTCCGCAGTAGACCTACATTTTATTATTTATTTAGTGTTCTGTCTGACCACAGGTCCATATGAACAGGATCCTTCCATCCTTTTCTCGGACTGGGACCTGTTCATATACGTTCTTGGCAGATGATCCAGAAGCGGTTTGCCATTGCCTTCTTCTGTGTGTGAATGGAGTAATTGTTGGGATGCCACGGAGGAAAACTCCGTGTTGCCTAGACCACGGCCTTGCCCAACACAAGTTATAAATTCGGGCACCGCTGGGAATCGAACCCGAGATCCCCTACATATAAAAACACAAGCCATGTGGGAAAATCCAGACATATGAAGAAGAATTATGTAGCCCGGTTCTTGTCTCACAAGGAGGAGATAAACATGGAAACATTACATTCACCATCATAGAAAGGAAAAAAAATAATAAAGTACAGCTGTCCCACTACACGCCGTGTAGGCACTTGGGGAGAGGAGGTATAGCTCCTACTCATTCTCGACCTCGGCACTAGACGAGGGTTAGTGGTCAGCACCCACACCGCAGTCATGTTTCACCCCCAGGAAAGTACCCTGGTAGCCATTGGATACGAGGATGGGTGGGCCCCAGAGCCGGTGTGGGCGCAGAGGCTAGAAGAAAATCCTCTGCCCCCATCGGGGATCAAACCCTGGTCGTCCAGTCTGCAGTCACTATATTGAGCTACCCTGGCAAAAACCATTACAGAAATAAACCATCACAAAATATAATAATGGGTTACCTGGACCAATTCCGCATCTGTTCGTCAATCTCGTCAATTTGTCTCTCTGCTGTTGCTTCTTCCTGATCCTCAGCAATGATTTGTGCAGAAACTGTGTTCTCCTCCTTCATCTCTTTCTGAAATTTCTCCCATTCTTCTTCAATCGGATCTTTGTATTCCACATTGCGTGCCTGTCATAACACAGTAATGCAATAAAAAAACAGTAAAACAATAAAAAGTACAGTTATGCAATAAAAAATTCAAACATGCAATAAAAATACAACTTTAATACAAATTTCCACCATGGCTATCATTTCAGTAAGAATTACAAAGTAAAAGTATTTCAGATTTAAACAAATCTTTTCTTCTTTTATAAGAAAGAAGATACTAGATTAAATTCACACGTTAAACATAAAATATTTTATAAAGTGAAGCTTTCACGGCGACTGATGTTTATGAAAGACTCCTGGGTTACAAGCCGCATCAGGTGGCTAAACGGTGAACAAACCATATCTTCTGCCAACGTTTCGAGAACAGTCTCTGCTCTCATCCTCAGGGCTACTTGTAACCCGGGAGTCCTTCATAAAAGACTTTGTTCCTTACTTTCATAGAATAACAGTTTCTTATTACAACTTTTTTCTAAACAACAAGCATCAACATGTTTCTCCATTGTGAGACACAGATTAACGGACCCTAACTGTAATGAGGATATCAGTATGAAATTATCAAAGGACATGGCTAGAACATTTTAAAAGACTGCCTGAAACCTAACTCCCAAAGCAGCTGTATGAATATAACCTTAATAAATTGTACAAATTGTCAGTAACGTCTGACAAAAACATGGGACAGTTTTAACCCTCGTAAACAGAATAGGACAAGAGGTTAGCGTGTGATGAAAAGTATAAGTGAGTCTGGAACTGTTGACTCATTTTGCAAAAGACAACTGTCCTCGGTCAAAAATCTGTCAGTCAACTGTACGTTGACCAATATTCACCCAATTATGAGAATTTACACATCATTGCTTCTTTACACATGAATATGTACATGTGCGTGCGCACACACACACACTATCTTTAACATAAAATTTCTATCTAAGACATAAATTTCTTAATCCTCTGCTTATGCCTCCCTTCCCACACCTCTTTCATCCTCTCTCTCTCGCTCTTGAAAAAATGTTACAGAATTTTGCATATTTGGCAGAACACTGATCATGCAAAATTATTGTTCCACATACGAGTCAAATGAAGGCCAGGTTGAAGGAAAGCGAGGACTGGGAAGAAGACTGATACAGCTAACCGACGATCTTAAACAAGGAAAGAAGATGACGTTCCAGGAATTAAAGCGAGAAGCCGAGAATAGGGACAACTGGAGAGCTCTTTTTGGGCAGAGCAATGGACCTGTCGTAAGACAGAACACTTAATAATAATAATAATAATTTCACATTTGTAAATTATTAAAACCCTTAACGTGAAAATAATTCAGTGTTGCTCCAGATATTTAGAAAATGTAGCTCAAGAGTTAAACTGTATTTCTCACCTTGGCATCCAGTAGGGGGTCATCAAAGAAACCCTCCGGAAGAGCCTCCTCTTGATTAGACACGACTGTTTTGGTCGGCTGAGGTAATGGTTCAGAATCATCACTGTCTGTATCCTTTCCGTCTTCCATCACGACATCCTCTGTATCATTTCTTTCTTCTACAGCTACACGACTTCTCAAATCAAAATCGTCTTTTGGCACTTCAGGTTCTGGTGCATTCTTCAGAATTCCTACCATTAAAGACACAATATTTTAAAATCACATCAGCTGTCTTTATGTTGAAGCATCAAGCCATGAAAACCTATGGCAAAACACATCCAGATATTCTTAACCATGAAAGACATCTTCATCCACTGATCACTTTCATACCTGTACCCAATGAGCATACCTGTTGAAATTTCAATGGATTTCAGCATAAAATCAACACTGTGACCTCTGGCACACATACATTCTTGCATTAAACTCTGCCAGGTTGGACACACTGATCACGTGAAACACATAATCATGGATAAAAAGCAATATAGACTTTCCACAGCACAAGAAACATAAATCAGTCTTTTCTTTCTAGGGGTAAAATGGTGGCTGTACTTTGAGGTTATGTCCACAAATTTTAATTTTTTCACTTATACTGACTGCATGTCATGCCTTAAGTGTAGTGAAGCTAACTGTGTGTCACACTAGCAAACTGCCAGCTCTGGAGTTAAAGTTAAGCCAGTATGGGAGTTTATAACCCTACTTTTGTATGATAAAGGTTAATGGATTTTATTTTAAAAAGTGCTGGTACCACCAGTTACACCTATGATGGTATGAAGGAAAAGTGGGAATATTTCCGCTAAAAGTATGTAAAATTTGTATCAATCTGGTACTGTATGACAATGATAGTATCCATAATAAATTACATGATACATTTACTGAAATTCTAGAAATCTTTACAACCATACTCTCAAACATCTGGCAGATACAAAAATTAAAGGAGGAATTTCTTCAATAATAAAATTAAACAAGTGTCTTCATACATGTCTACCCTATTCATACAGAGTAATTTTATATCAGACATACATTTTTGCGGTTTTACATCCAATAACAACAAAATTCATACATACATCTGCAAATCCTTAGTGCTTCAGCTATGGCCAGAAGGTTTGAATAAAGTAACTGCAGACATGCAATGTGTTCACGTTCTGTATGAAAGGTGACAGAAATCATGATGATGAAACAAATTCTCAAAATGTGATTGTTCACTTCCACACAACACTTAGCACACTGCAGTAAGAAACGAAGTACAAGTTCATGTCTCATCACCATATTACATGACAAAATCATTACATAAAACATTTTATAATGCGCCAAGGTTCATGTACTTTGTAACAAATATTGCACTAACAAAGAAACTAAGATCAGATTAACTCTGGGTAATGCTTACTATCATCACCCTCAGTGGACCAGTCATTAATATGCTCGCCACTGGACCCCGCGTTTGTGGGTTAAAACCCTGCTGAGGTCGATGGACTTTTAAGGGTGATAAAAATCCATAGTACAACTTCCTTCAGAGAGGAAGTAAAGCCGGTGGTCCCATTTTGTAGATTTACAGCATGTAAAAGAACCTTACAAGCATGAACGAGATGTTTTGTAAATAATGTGAACACTTTAGACTTACTAAGTACTGCGTTATTTGTCTCCGAGTATGTTAATAATGTATGTCCCAAGTAGTTACCTAAATAAAGTGTCTCATTGTTTGTGTTTCTGCGACTATTGTAGTTAAAATAGAAATATTTCGATAACCATTTAAGATAAGGCAATGCAACTGTAACCACTGTGAAGATCTACTGACAGTGACATTTAAACAAGTCCGCTGGTTTAGTTTATAATATTAGACATGACTTCCTGTCTTACGTCTACTTCTGCATACACTTACATTGATTTTAACATTATTTCATTCTACGTTTTACTTAAAAGTATACCACTATCTCTAATCTTTGCTATCTCCTAAATTATAAATTATTCTTCCTCATATGTTCTCACTGACCTTTCTATTTCTTTTTATATTTGCTTAAATATAACCCAATTTTCTGAAGTGTCATTATCTTTGTAACTATCCTTCTAATTCCAATCTCTGAATCCTTTGTCAGAAACTCCTTTTCAAATTTCTAGTTTCCTCACATCTCAATATAGACTCCAGACTTCTTCGTTATTGCACACAGGACATATCCCCTGATCAATATTTCCCCTAACACCCTAACTAACTAACTAGATGGCTTACGGAACCAGAAGGTTCATCACCAAATTAACCAAAGCCCTCCACCGGACCCTGTCCTGGGCCAACAAAATCCAGTCTCCTTCAACTCCTATCTCCCATACATCCCGCCTGAGATTATCCTCCCATCTACGTCTAGGTCTCCCCAGAGGTCTCTTCCCCTCAGGCTTCCCAAATAGTGGACCCAACCAACCAGATGGCTTATGAAACCCGAAGGTTCATCACCGAATTAACCAAAGCCCTCCACCGGACCCTGTCCTGGGCCAACAAAATCCAGTCTCCTTCAACTCCTATCTCCCATAGATCCCGCCTGACATTATCCTCCCATCTACGTCTAGGTCTC
>NW_019060574.1:350985-372484 GCF_000696155.1 Zootermopsis nevadensis | reverse complement strand
AGATGGCTTACCGAACCCGAAGGTTCATCACCGAACTAACCAAAGCCCTCCACCGGACCCTGTCCTGGGCCAACAAAATCCAGTCTCCTTCAACTCCTATCTCCCATAGATCCCGCCTGACATTATCCTCCCATCTACGTCTAGGTCTCCCCAGCGGTCTCTTCCCCTCAGGCTTCCACACATCTTGTCCCATCCATGCGCGCTACATGCCCTGCCCATCTCATTCTTCTCGACTTAATCACCCTGACAATACTGGGGGAGGAGTTACAGATTTTTAAGCTCGTCATTATGCAGTTTTCTCCAGACCCCATCGTCTTCTCTCCTAGGCCCAAATATCCTCCTCAACACCCGATTCTGAAACACCTGCAATCTGTGTTCCTCCCTCTGAGTGAGGGTCCATGTTTTGCACTCATAAACAACAACAGGCAAAATTAGTATTTTGTATAATTTAATCTTCAGGTTCTTAGAAATCAGACGGGAAGACAAAATATTTTGAATTGAGAAGTAGCAAGCATTTCTGGAATTTAGTCTCCTCCTAATTTCCTCAGAAATATCATTTTGATTTGTTATCGTTGTTCCCAGATATTTAGGACCTAACCCCCTTCAATCTCCAAATATCCATTTTCCACCATCCTACACCTGCTCTACCTTCCTCAGTACATACTTACACATATAATTTATTTTCCCAATTACTCTCCAGTTCAATTGTCAATATCTATGAACACGTTAATAACTTTTACATATCCAAGTAACTCCTATGTTGTATTTTTTTAAAATTTAAAATAAATTTAAACAAAGTTCAGGGTCAACCACATCCTGTTTGTCTGTGGGGGCCATGGCCAAGCAGCAGCCAGTCAGGCCACAACCTGCTGCATCTCTGCATGGGGAGCAGCTCGCGATATATTTCCACCACGAAGCATTGTGTTTGTCTGCATCTGTCAATGCATTTCTCAACCAACCATTCAGTGTCGTACAACACGGTTCAAGTAAAGTATACTACTGTATAGTGTGTGTGTTTATTTTTTTTTATTTGTAGTGTTCTGTCTGACGACAGGTCCATATGAACAGGATCCTTCCATCCTTTTCTCGGACTGGGACCTGTTCATATACGTTCTTGGCAGATGATCCAGAAGTGGTTTGCCATTGCCTTCTTCTGTGTGTGAATGGAGTAATTGTTGGGATGCCACGGAGGAAAACTCCGTGTTGCCTAGACCACGGCCTTGCCCAACACAAGTTATAAATTCGGGCACCGCTGGGAATCGAACCCGAGACCCCAGGATTACAAGGCCAGCGTTCTAACCGCTAGACCACCGTGGCGGCTGCGTGTGTTTACTGCAACTTTATTTCAAATACGAACCTGCAAGAAACCAATTACAAAAATGTATTCTCGCAACCATATCATGTTCCTTCACAGCATGAACTGCCATTGTCTTTTATAGCTGCAATTCTGACAACTTTGTCTCTCTTCACGCAGATATACTCACACACCTGTCTCCTGCATTTGTCATTTAAGAGGCTTCCTAGTAAAAGTTTCAAGTCTGACAGCAATGACGCCCGATGTCTCTTCTGTCAGCATAGTTAATTTCCTATCTGGATTTTTGTGTCAACAATCCCATTGCTTTCAGCTTACTGACCAGGTAACACATATTTTGTCTTCTTGGAACTGGATTTTCCGGAAACTTGCGCTGAAATTTTTTGTGGCATATTCTTATAGACTCATATTTTAAATAGGGTTGCACAGTCACTGCCTCACACATAAAGTGGATTCAGTTTATGTGTGCCAAAACCAAGGCCTTCTTTAGTAAAATCAAATGATTAAAATATTTTCCATTGCAGGAAATGTATTCTCTCACCCAGCATAAAGTCTTACAACAAGATAAGCACTTAACTGCCCAAATATTCAGTCCCAGAAATTACTTTGTGAGATATCTAGAAATGTACAGCATTATAGCATGAGATAAGAGGTACTCAAACCAGTGAAGACGTCAATAGCGGTCTTCTGGCTTGTGATGAAATATAACCAACAGTTTGGAGGAGCTGGACCCTGCACCCGCAGGTGATATGTTTCACTGAAACGCTGGTAACCACCTACAAGACCCCCGGCAACACAGCCCAGCAGACTACCAACTTCAACTTTACAGCAAATGTTACAAGATAAGAACTGGTGAAGTCTGAAAAGAATTATAAAGACTTCCAAGTCAGAATATCCAGGCTTTTGCTAGAACTAACCCCAGCGTCATTACATAAAAAATTGGTATAATATGTCACATTAACCTTTAATCTTTTTAGGAGGTGTGGTCAAATCAGTTTGTGCTGGCCTCTTCAAAAGTTGTTGAACAGAAGGTTGCACAAAATGTACTGAATCTTCTCTTTTCCTCTTAGCACTTATGATATTTTCACGATGTTTCTTGCTACTGATATGTACATTCCACACTGCTTCACTGCGGACTACCGAATCACACAAAATGCACAACAGCTGGCCACTGTCATTGTATGTGAGAGATAGTTAAGAAATATATGTTTTATATAAGAAATTATATTATCATAATCTTTGAGGTTAAGTCTGAGAAGACAAACGCAGAAATGAATTACTGTGTTACAGTTACATTAGCCTTATGATTACGCATGTCTAACCTAACAAAACCATATCAAACCGACTCACAGAAGACGGGTCACGAGTGATCAAATATCACCATGAAACCTGGAATGGTTAAATATCGCAGCGTAACTTGCAACATAACCTTACTTGTCACTGTTTCAACAAAACTGAGGCTTAAAATGCCAGCGTTACTTTGGTCAAAGTGCGTCAAAACCCAGATAAAAAAGAAACTTTGATTAGAAACTTTAAATGCACAAAAATATTCCGTAAAACTGCCGCCACATATAACTACAACTAAGAAAACACATACCTAAAAACATTATGGTAAAAAGGATATTTTGCTAGAGGAGACTCTATCTTCTTAATTGTGTCCGACAGTTTACGTTTTTGTTCATTCATTATACGTCTCAAGTCATTCTGTGTAATTTTCTTCTTTCCTAATGCAACGGACGAAGCCATATTTCCAACGTTATTTCAAACACAACATTCATCCGCCATTACACAACCATTTTGCCACAGATATTCAAACCACAGAACTGACTACAAGAAGGAAGGGAGTATGAAACCACCGGTTACAAAAACCGAAAATCCTCAATTGATAATTCCGTTCGCCCGATAATGGTGACAACTAGCACCTCTCAAACGTCGGTAAACATTTACAAGGCAACACGGCGCAAAAACCAACATGAGAGCCATTTTCAAATGCTACAGAAAGTTGGCTATCGGAATAGTTTTGGGCACAGGTATAATGGAGACACACTTTCTTTACAGAAATATAAAACAAGATATTTCCCTTACGGAAGATGTGAAGGGAATACTAAACTAATATAAAACACTGCTGACAGAAAAATACAAAGCCTGAGTTCCCATTCTTTCAAGAAGGAAGCAACCAGTAGCACTTGGAGAAAATACTGTAAAGAATGTTGCTGAAAAAGATGACAGGAAAATTGAGAAAAGTAAAAGAAAAATGGTACG
This sequence comes from Zootermopsis nevadensis, assembly GCF_000696155.1. The sequence goes on along the minus strand of NW_019060574.1, from coordinate 368,910 downwards.
ATAAATATACACTTGACGCAAAGATTGTGTTAACGGTCTGCATAATTGTTGCAGTGCAAGCAAAGGTTTTCTGTGATGTAAACGTGGTTGAAATATGACAGAAAGTAAATTGTGTTAAATTGTTACAGGAAAGGTTGTTGGAAATTGTGTAACACCTACATGTAATTATGTCTGGTTTAAGTGTCAGTGGGCTGGTCACTCACTACTCACAAATGCACGCTTCAAAAGGCCAAGAAACCTCCTAAGTTGGGAGGTCATGACCCGAAGCACCATAGATGATGATTCTATCTAGATATTATCAGGCCATTTCTGGGGGGCACTGGCATATCCTGAATACCAGGAAATAACATGCAACCCTGAAAGGCCACTCTGACAGTAACACCCAATAATGTAGCAAAATGTCACTCTTTTGTGATGAAATTCAAGCTTTCTCTCACAGCTTGCGTTGTAACACGATACTTGTAGTGAATTCTGCTCTACAATTCCAGTTGCAGAAATCCTCTTTCACTTTGTTGATTGTCACTGGCTGCCATCTCTACGTGCAGGTATTTTTGTATCGACAACACTGACAACGCAGATAAACGAATTCCTGACAAAACATTTCCTCTGTTGCAATACATAAAAAGAATGCTGCGCTGAAGATGATATTGCATCACCAGTTCATATACTTCTGTGTTCTGGATGACGAGTATGAAGTATGATGTAGTGTGTTGGAATGCCAAAATTGCCAATCTGACTTTTTGAGGCAATTATATCATCCCAACACACTACATCCCACAGGACTGGGTTGATTACTGATAAAGGTGGTCATACAGTCAACATGCCGGTTAAGAAAATGTCACTTATGTTAAGATCGGAAAAGGATAACTTAGAACTGAAAGCCCTGGGGGACAAACATGTCTGCCCATTGAAATCAAACGTAAAGAACACACCAGGCATTTGCGCCTAGTACCATTCTTGGGGGGGGGTGTCAAGGGGTGTATCGACAAAAGTGTTGAACGTATTTTATGCTCATTGACACCGTAAGCTCCCAAGAAGGAAACTTGTGATACAGAAATACAAAATGAAACAGAAACAATCGAGAAAGAGTCAAATTTGCAGACTCAAGGTCAAGTGTCCAAGTCCGTCCAATGGAAATTTGTTAACTGAGCATACTGTTTGGGCACTGTTTAGCACGTGGTGAAGTGGATTGCAATGAGTTGATTAGACAGCACCAAGTTAACCCTGAGTGGGCAGTAGGCGGTGAGTTTGACCTTCTACCACCTTCGAGAGTTACCCCCGTCATCGATTTTAAGGACAAAATTGATGCTATTGCAACAGTTGATGCTGCAGTGTACATGGATTAAACATGAATATCTTTTGGACATTGCAACTATGACAAATGCTATCCATGTCATGTTCAGAACAATCTTTGCGAATTTCTCTCGCAGATTTACATTCAAGTGTGTATACAACTTTCCCAGAAAGGTCTTATTTACGGATAAAGTTTAAACATCCTGTATCATCAACGTGTCCGAAGTGTGATAGAACGTTACCTTCATTTAAGAAGTAAAGAATCCATCTGCCTCCATTAAACCTGCTTACATGTTAACAATTTAAATTTTTAAATTTGTAGGGTCTACTGATGCCATTAAGTAGATTCCATAACTTTTCACCACCCAAGTATGTAGATGTAGCTTAATAAATAAAATACCAAAATTCTGATAGATATGCCACACAAGTTGGCATGTTAAATGTGTGTACGGTGAATTGTGGGTCGAATCTGCAGGTCTGCAAGAAAAAAGTCGAGGGACTTTTGCAAGTAAAAGAAGTTCTGTAAATATTTGAAAATATTGTTTCAGACAATGCCACAACATCAAGTCCTGAATTATTCATTATATATATGATAACCACTAGAACATGAATATTGCCCAAACTGCATTAAAATTTTTAAACCATAGTACCATTTTGTGATATAATTAAAAGATGAGTGTGAGCTTTAAATCTATGTGTTAAAAACATTTTTCAGATATTATAAGTACTTGCTATAATCAGGACTTTTCCAAATTTGATAAAATTTTGCACTATACAAAACTTCAGTCACCCAAACAAAAGGGGAATTCTTCTGGACTGTAGTTCTGTGTAGTCTGGTAGAAGTTTTTCAACGTTTCACAGGCCCTCCCTTGCTGTCTGCGTGTTCAGGGCAGTCTTCGTACTCACTGCCATGACAACCTCAAATCATACCAAGGAAATTCTTATAGCGTTAGCCACAAAGGGTCAAACAATGAAGGAAAACTTATTACACAGTATCAAACATAAAACCTGTTCAGAACCCAGTTCAAGAAAAAAAAAATCATATATTTCTGACAAGAATTGATTTACAAATGAGCTATCACCACACCTTTACATGCATTCACATACTCCCTCCAAACATACAGGCACACACGTGCGCGTGCACATGCGCACACACTCCCACACACACAGACACTGCCAGGCACACAGCCATACACTTTACATATACATCTTGTGCACACTTAAGAAAACAAGCAGCATATTATATATTTCATTCACTTTTTTGTATGAACCCAGCCACTTCTAGGTAGAGGCTGAAATATTTTTTTTTGTTACTGTTTTGTGCAATGCAATTTATCCTTCCATTGGAAGATCTTACCAAATTTAACTTTCACAGCGAATCCTGTTTTGCACACTAATAGCAGCAGCACTAATCACATGAACAAGAGCAGTCATACACTAGTATCTGCAATGGTAAAGGGGGGGAAAAGTTACTTTTCATTATGAAGACTACACTAGATTTCTTTTTATACGTAACGGTATCGATATTACGAATTGTGAACAAGTCACATGCACAGAAAGAACTTTATTTTTTTCACGCTTCTTAAAAAAACACTCTGGTTTTATGCTTCTAAGAAGGATTTTTTAAAATATTTCCTCATATTAAAAAAACAAAACACCATCCTTCCACTAACGGCACTACAACTGGTCGGCACATCACTTTCTCGTAACACAGACTGCTGCTGTTTCCACAGCAACAAGCAATGGTACAATTCACTTCTTGATGCAAAATTTGGGTTTTTCCTGTTAATGTAACACACTCTCTTTATTTTCTTCAAAGTGAGGTGACACGGTATAAAATACAGAAGACAAGAAGAAAATAGGACGAGGTAAATGCAGAATAACAATGAAATGTGTAACGAAACAAATGACATGACAGATTTCAAGAACGGCCTAAGCCTTACTTTTGCGTGTACATATATAAAGAAAACCGAAATAAATAAAGGCCAAGGTATGTACTGTATATCAAACAACAAAAAAGAAAAAAAAAGACTTTTCAAAATGAAGAATTACAGTATTACAAAATCACTTGTTTTCAAAATGTCTTCAACAATCTTCTCGTCAAAACTCAGTCCTGTAACAAGCAAAACTTTTGTTCATACATGCTTTGAACATGTACTCATTATGAAAGAAATAACATTATGTTACTGTGAATAAAGTTACACATCTGGAATGCTATGTAAATGAAAAGAAATTCATTACCATTTGGGGCACAGTTTACAACATAATAAATCTAACCTATTCTGAACATGTAGTCTACAATTTCAATAAAGCCACACAGGAAAATGCTTTAATAACCAAATATTAAAATAAAATCTTTTTCAGGAACACCAAATTCCTCCATAAACCTTCAAATGGTAATTAGCAGTTCCTACAGCGGTACAGAACTTACGGGAACTGTAGCGAATAAATTCAAAATTACCAGGCAGAAATGAAGAAATCAAAAGGAGAAACACAGAAAAATGTACCACTGAGTTAAAAGTAAAAGACATTTAAAAAAAAAAAAACAGAAACTGACACATAAAGAATGAATGACATTAACCTTAATACGTGGATGTTCCGGCTATTTTCCTGTAATCCAACATAAGAAGGTTTCGAGAAAACAAAGGCTGTCATAATGAGAATGATCGGCATATTTAATATAAAGACAAGTATGACACAACATAGGACGATAGAAATGTTAGCTTTCTACCAGTGACTGTGAACAATTTTGGTTATCTTTCAGAGCTGTGTCACAGATCAGAGAAGTATTCTGCAAGCCTTTTACATCATATATCACACAGCACCTTCCCTAGCTAGCAAGCAAGCATGAAAATTTATGTGCGCCATATAATCATTCAAACCTATAACTACAACTGGAATTAGCAGAAAGCATGGTTTTGATTTCATTGATTGTACATTATTTATATTACAGATAAGAAACTTCACACAAACTGCAATTTGCCATGTGACTAGCTCTGGTTGTAGGATAATTGGCCCCTTAAAATCAAGCTGCAGTCACACTTGTCCTGAAATAACATTAGTCAAAAACGTTAGCTTTGCACAACACTGCGTTAAAGACTTCTTTTCCGCTCACCTCCCACTTTACATTAAAGGTAAGTGACCAGTGACTAGAAGTGAACTTTTGAGAGGGCTTCCACAGTTACTAGATTCCAGCAGAAACCAACAAAATCAACACCATTCCAATTAAATAAAATATGAAACTCGATAACTCGTTACACCACGAGGTTATTCCCTCCACGTCCCAATTTATCGGCCAGTACACGTTTTAGAAACTTCCAAACCGTAAGATCCTGGATGCTGATATGAACGAGAAACCATCTTCTTCGAGCATCATTTCTGTTTCACAACTGAAAAGTTACGTTAGGTTAGGTTACTCTAGTTACCTGTTACGTGCAGATTTCAACAACTAAGTCGACTGTCAATATCTGGACAAGGGGAGCCATGTTTCCAAACAGATATGGTCGCCAACTTTCCCCACATCATTCCTACAAGAAGACATTTTAAAAACCTCTCCTGTGATTTAAGGATCAAATTCTGCTTTCATGATAAAGACGAACATTTCTTTAAATAACAATGCAAGCACTACAAATCAAATGCAAAGAAAGAAGTTTGCGATTCACGAGGAACCAGTGCACAAATTTAGGCGAGGGAAATATTTGAATTATTTATATTCTATTGGAATAGATGCCAGTTTAGAAGGGCTCCTAGCAAAAAAATTTCAGCCCCAATCTTTTATTATGTAATGCAGAAGCTAATTAAGCAGCACAAATGTTATAATTGTGCTGTTTTTTGTTTTCACATTAAACACTTAACATTTTAACCAAAGAAAACTTACTCTCATGCACCTATTCTGACCTTATGGTAACCTCTCAACTTCAAAAACCTCATTCTTTTGTGGGCTTGGCTTGTAGATGTTAGACATCCTCCACCACTAATGTTATAGAGTACAGAAATCACAAGCTCAAAACCTCCGATACATAATACGGTGCATTTTTTTTTATAAAAGCTTCTTATAAGCTCTTTTAGAAATGGAAGTAATACAACTTTGTACTCTCTCAAACTTCAACCCATCTTTCTCTTCGAAGCTACTGTATGGAACGTGGTCCACGTGCAAATGAATGATATTAACATAACGTTAACATATTTTTGCCAGCAGAAAATATTAGGAGACAAGGCTTCAACATTATCCCAAATGTCCAAAACAAAGTTTTATAATGAACTTAAAGGTTCACAAAAAGTCAACTACAGGGGATAAGTAGTGTACCATTCATTAAGCAGCACATTCCACACATCAAATGCGGTGTTCATCGTTCACATTTTGCAAATTTCTGAATTCTTCTGCAGTTTGGTTGAAATAGTTTGAGAAATGAAAATCAGCTGAGTGTGTCATTAGCTGTCACTTAATGAGGGATGACTCATTCATTCGTAAGCCCACAGTTCACAATCTAACTCTGATTTAAAAAAATTGTCTATTATCATTTCATTTCTTAATTAGGCATTATGAAATTATTAGAAAAGGCATCAGTTGCCAAAATGTAAAACTTCCCTCCAACCGTTGGTATATGGTTCAGTGACATTACAGGGCTGACGTTGGTCGAGTGTGGCTTTTTTTGGGTATACCAAATACGTTAATAAAAAGTATCGAAAAGCTCAGCCAATCTTTTCCGATTTATAACCGTTCCCCCCCTCCCATTCTTGGTACATTGCATTCTATATGAAACAAAGCCAATTGGATCAAAGTCATTAGAAACATAAGCAGAACAAGTGTCCGGCATGTTACGGAAAGAAAAGTCAACTTCGTCCGTCACAACGTACAAAACAAAGGCCGTTGTGGGCGAATAATTGCGATGGTGTTATTATTTATCCCAGTAATAATAATAATAATAATAAAAAAAAAAAAAAGTAAATGTGATCCAGTGGGAAACAGTTCAATGAAGTTTCAACGATAAATCTGAGATGGTGGCGTTCCTCACTTGAGACGCTGATGCACACACGCAAGCACACAGTGCTATTCAATTTTCAAAACAAGAGATGCGTCTAGCTCTTCAACAGTCACACATCTCAAGGTGCGTCGCGCACAGCAGCAGGTCCTCGATGATGCAGTCATCACAGTGGTGTGATGTAAGCAAGCATGAAGCCCATCACACATGCCTACACCAAGTTGTACTCCTTCAGGTTTAACTGCAAAATCGTGTCCTTCACTGCTGCAAATACGAACCGGATATTCTCCGTGTCTAGATACAGAAGAACATTTCACAGTTAGGCACTATATTATACGAGACTTAAAGCTTTCGAGCATGACAACTAAAAAGCGATAACACTCTCGGATGATGAGTAGCATCAATTCTGAGCATTTTGGAGACCTTCTGTGCCTCTATTACCATTCCTTGATAAAGTCATGGTCTCTGAAACATTGGAATTCTGCTACAAATTTGGCAAAACTCTTCATCCAAGAAGATTTTATCACTATCAACCACACACATTATTCTCAAGGCAACAAACATTCATTAATTCGTAAGACTTGAGGTTCTCACAGATCAGAGTATGAAGATTTCCGTCTTCTGGGTTGTTGCGCTGTGTAGTCTGGTTGATGTTAACCAACGTTTCAGAGGTCATACTGCCTCCGTCATCAGTTGGTTAACATCGACCAGACTACACAACGCAACAACCCAGAAGACGGATATCTTCATTCATTAATTCAATCAACATATAATAATTTGCATAATGGCAAGACACATATTGACCCCATGTGGTAGATCTATTCTAAATGCAGAATTTCATAATTATACATCAAACTTTCATTTGAAGCAGAGTTGATATTTTCACAAACTTTTCTTTTACTAAATTACTGTTTCAAATAATAAGTACATTTTTTGTAACAGCAGTTAATAAGGGGGAAATTGATTTAAAAACCTAATTTTAGAACCACAAAGTAACCAATAATGTCAAAGAGGACAAGGGACGAACACAAAGTTTAATGCTGTAGCTTATAATGAGTGGGGGGGGGGGAGAGAGAGAGAGAGAGAGAGAGAGAGGATGTTTGCTTGAAAATTTTGAAAGGATTGAAAAATAAACTACAGTTAGAAATGAAGAAAATAAATATTTGTATTACGAAGCGAGAACAGAAAATAAGAAGGAAATATGAAATTATGAGAAGAATCTGAAACAGTTCTACATTACATCACATAATAAAGGTTACAATATGGAAAACGAAACGAGCCATTCCAAAAGCGTAAAATACTTGCATGTCTGTCATAAACTTTCCTCTCGCTTATAGCCACTGCCATGCTGAACAGCCATTCCTCCACAAATTTCACCACTAAAACTGAATCACAGATTGCTGCCATGCTTTGACATGTTACATCAATAAGTAGCCATACTGAACAAGTCACGGTATTATTAGTGCTCAAAAGGTGGCAAAGGTCAAGCATGTGCGAAGTGAGGGGAGATTTGCGGGCTGCAGAGTAAAAGACATATGTCTTGCTTTTTATGTTTTGCACCACCTTGAAAAGTTGATAGTTAAACTATTATCGTACCAGCCGAGAGGTCAGTTTCATTCCAGCAACACAACAAAGTTTTGCGGACTATGTAACTGGCCAGTAAGCAGACCCCGTCGATTGCTGCAAATGAATTAAAGTTCATGGGCTTCCCCGTGAGTATACCGTTAATTTTTTTTTTATATATATCACTGAATTTGAGATTCAAAACATTTTAAGCAGCTGGTTTTTGTTTTACAGAGTGTACATTTCAGACTATTCCGACTGGCAATCAATTTACCATCGTACGGCCAGCTTTAAAGTCATCACTAAATACTTGGAAATCATATCTGAAGTCAAAAGTAAAAGAAAACAAATGACAAGTCTCTTAATCATACCAATGTCATATACTGTACCTTTTCCTGCTGCTGGTTGTGCTTGTGGTGCACAGCAGAAGTAGGAGGCAATGTAATTTAGATTAACGGTGCTGCAGTTCATCAGGTGTAGGACTGCCATCAGATAATACGAGGCGCATCCTCAAAGTAAGTTTCCCACTCGTCCCACAGCTAGCAACCTTATATTGCGCGAAGCGACTGTGCGTACGTGATAGACCAATGACGTAGCATGGCGCATGCACTAACGGCACCTCCCGCGTTCTCACAGTAGCATCGTTGCAGCTGTTGAAGATGGAGGTTCTTATTCCAGCTCCCGCCGACTGTGAAGTGCGGTCAGTGATAACGCTCGGCCGCACACGGCTCGACGGACAGCGAGTCTCCTGCAGGAGTTCAGCTGGGAGGTGTTTGATCATTCACCCTACAGCCCGGACCTCGTTCCCAGTGATTTCCATCTTTTCCTACACCTCAAGAAATTCCTGTCCGGTCAGCGTCAGCGTTTTGAGAATGACAGAGAGGCGGAGATGGTTGTCACACAGTGGTTCCAATCCCAGGCGGCAGACTTCTACGACACAGGTATTCAAAAGTTGGTCCCACGGTATGACAAATGTCTCAATTCCGGTGGCGAATATGTTGAAAAAATAGCTGGACACTTGCTGTATCTGTTGCAATAAATATTTCCATGAAATTGTGTTTTGTTTCTGTAAACGGCCCCAGGGAAACTTACTTTGTGGACGAGCCTCGTATTACCTTGTATTTGCCTGTATGTAGCTGTCCTTTATTTTTCATTAACTACAACAATTTATGCCAGATGTCTATTAAAAACGCACCGATACATACATACTCGTAAGTTGTTCCGAGAAGTGTCACCACTCAACATTAACTACTGAAGTTCATCAATAACTTGTGGTAGAGGAAAATAAACCAAAAAGTAAAACAAATCGTCGAAGGAAATGGAATATCTAGAAACAGAGTTTGCTTTGAAATGAAACGCTTTGCATTAATCACACAATTCATTCAGAGGATCATCATTATGGAAACAATATTATTTCCATCACCAATCTTGTTCTTAAGGTGCTATCCCTGCTTACACCACACACATATAGCACAGAAGCAAGTTCTTTTACCCTGGAGTCAGTCGCACTGCGATAAACTCCACCACATGAATAACCTTTTGAATCCAATGTACGTACACTTCCAGTTGGGAGTGGTCTCCTACATGGTGATGCCATGCAGGCTTATGCAGGTGATTACCGACGTTTCAACGCAATGTTATTTCATCCTGAAGATTGAGGTGATCTTTTCCTCCTGAACACAAATAACCACCTACAAACCCACATGGTGTCACAAGCCAGACCACCACCACCGCCGCCACTGACATCATCATGACCGTGATAACCTTCAATATCGAAGTTCCATAGTTACTTTCGATTAGCAAAAAATTGCTTATAAAGTATGCATAGATTCTAAATGGTTATTTTCAAAAGAAAAAATCTTCAACATCTTTAAATTATTTCACATTAAATTTTAAAAACTAGCTTCACACATTCACATGCAACATTACAAACATTCAAAGGATGGGAAAAAAAATATATTTAAACAAAATACTGTCCTGTCCTGTCTATGATCCAAAGAAAACAAAACTTATATGAGTCACAAATTACAAAGAATCATATTATTCATGGAAAAAATTTGTGCAACATTTCTTTTCTAAACTGTTTAGCCCCATGCTGTGGAAAAGAGATCTGACATGCGAGAGAACATGAATGACAATAACGAGGTTACAAAAAGTTAGTGACAGAGAAGCATGAAGACTGACGATGGAGAAAGTAGCAATAGTAGTTTGGTTTATTTTTCATGTGCAAGGCACAACTATTTGCACCTTATTATGGTGTTTCTAGTACATTACAACAAAACTATTTGTTAGTCTCGATTAAAAAATGTTACACGTCTCTCCAATAGCATTACCAGAAATATAAACAAATACAGCAGTGGTTCATAGACTTTATAGTAGAACTATACCTTGTCCACAGAGGGTAGTAATTCTTTTCTTTAAAACACTGTACAAGTATTGTATTAATCTATTTGCATTGCTTTTTGCAAAATGCACGATAAGTCAGACAAGTTCAAATATATGGGACCAACAGCAACACATCAAAATCACATTAATTAATAAATTAAAAGCAGATGAAGTTTAGGGAATGCTTTACACCATTCAGATCAGAATAATGTCTTCCCATCTGCTATCTAAAAACGTAAAGATTACAACGTACAAAACTATATTTTAACTTTTTCTGTGGGTCTTAAAACTGGTATATAACCTCAACGGAAGAACACAAGACTAAGGGTATAATGAATTCTTCTCGGGCCATCAGCCATGTAACGTGTTCTCCCCATTAAACCACCTGACACGGCTGGTAGCCCGAGAAGAATTCATTATACTCGGTCACGATGAAAGCTTCAGATCGTACACAGACCAAGAGTTTTTGAGAACGGGTTGTGCAGGATAAAACATGGACACATGCAGAAGGATGTAACAAAGGCCGAAGAAAATTACATAATGAAGTTTTATAATTTGTTCTTCACCATAAATACTGAGTGTGAACCCTGGAGACAGAGGTGATATGTTCCTCCAAAACATTGGTAACCACCCACAAGGTTACATGGCATCATAACCCCAAAGACCACATGTGACAAATTTTCGCCAAAGAAAGATACAAAACATTGAAGTGGCCATGTCGTATCAGAGATCTATAATCAATATCACTTGTCTAAAATACATTTACGTAATAACTTAATGGCATTAATGACTACTGATAAAATCTTATGTTGCTGAATTTCAAAAGGCTATCAAACACCAATAAATCAGCCGACCAATGAACTACATCGAAAACATACTGTGCAATTAAGAACATTAATAAAGGTCAAAAAGAGATTCTCGACACATATCATCGAAAACATACTGTGCAATTAAGAATATTAATAAAGGTCAAAAAGATATTCTCGACACATACATCAAAGAACAATTTTGTAACTTTCTGACCTGAAACTTCCATTCAATGCTACACGACTTAATACTTACTTTCATTTCACGTTCATTTCTTATGGTGCAAGTCCAAACTACCTTGATGTCATTTCCACACATTTTAATATTTTCCCACTTCAACAGTTCAGATCTTTTTCTCGCAAAGAGACGCACGGAGATATCACCAAAATGAATTTTCAGGAGCAATCATCACAGGAAAGAGTACATTTGCAAGCAATATTCTAACAAGTTTTAGGACAAGAACCATAGAAATTTGCTCATAACATAAATTTTTCATTTCTCAATCTTTTCCATTAAATTTGCACCATTATCTAACATACATACATAAGCCATGCAACATATAACTGCACCTGCTTCACGTCTGCTATTCATATGCCAAATCATATAAAATCACGGAACATACCATAATTACTACTCTAAGTAACACACAAAAATATATAAAACAGCCACCTGTGAAAAATGCCAGGTACGTTCTACAGTAACAACTGCTATATGTAATACTGTGTGCCAAGTTCATGCCAAGTTGAACTCTTTCAACGCATTTTGCATGATTGTATCCTTAACAGCACAAAATACAAGCTTTATATTTTCAGTATCTGTTTAAATTTAATAAAAATAAAACAGTAACATTTCCAGTTTAACAATCCCATGATGCATTATTGGAATTTATATTTGGTAACGTTGGCATAACCACACAGTAACGTCAATCCATTTCCAGAAACATAGCAGCATGCAAAGAAAGAAAACACACACATTAGGCAATCAACAGCATCAAATCACATGCCACAATCTGTACAGTTTGCATATCTTTGACCACCGAGACCACACATTTATACAGCACGACTGCTTCTGAAATTTAAGATGGAGGCTGAACATAGGGCAGTGACTTTGGAATTAAACTTGGCCCATCTTACAGTTTAATCGTGTACAATGACATTTTTGGAAGAAATTAAACTACAACTTTCTTACGAGCATTATTCTTCTCAAACTGACACCTTAACGAAAGGTACAGTTTGACCACATCTTCTGTAGACTGTTCCAAAACCAACCTCCCTCCCCCCAAAGCAGAGTGAGGTTTATGGGAGGAGGGGGGATGCTACAAAAATGCTGAAGAAGTCATGCATGGATAATCCACAAACTGGATAATCGGTGAACAGGTAATCATGAGTCCACTATACTTAATTTCACTCAGTACCAACATTATTTTTATTTAGTGTTCTGTCTGACGACAGGTCCATATGAACAGGATCCTTCCATCCTTTTCTCGGACTGGGACCTGTTCATATACGTTCTTGGCAGATGATCCAGAAGTGGTTTGCCATTGCCTTCTTCTGCGTGTGAATGGAGTAATTGTTGGGATGCCACGGAGAAACCGGGGAAGCCCCCGGAGGAAAACTCCCGTGTTGCCTAGACCACAGCCTTGCCCAACACAAGTTATAAATTCGGGCACCGCCGGGAATCGAACCCGAGACCCCACGACAACAAGGCCAGCATTCTAACCGCTAAACCACCGTGGCTATTACCAACATTATTATATAAATTTAATTTTTGTGGGTTTGTAACAGTTTTACATGCACATCATGCCTTTTTAGGAGAAATATAAGTGCTGATGTAAAATCAATCTACCGCTCACAGTTACGAGATTCTTGTGTAGTAATTTTACTGCACATCACACATGCAATGTAATAATTTGTTTACTTTGCATTGATTTTTATACGTACAATGGGTCTTAAGGAACTCAGATGTAGGGAGCGGACCAGATTCTTATGACTTATGGTCGGGACTGGTGGCGGGCTGTGAAAATGGTAATGAACCTTCAGGTTCAAACAGGGACGTTCTTGATTAGCTTGATTCTCAAGAAAGTTTATGCTCCACGGAGTTCTTTTCTTCTGATATTAATTCCGCATCAAGGATGTCGACTCAAGACGCAGCGTTCAATACATCATAAGCCAAAGATTTAAAACAAACTATAAACTAGCACATTATAATTCCACAGAAGTAAGTAACTGTTCTTTTCATATTACAAATCAAGTTTTATTTTGATAAGATTTCATCTTATGTGTGAGACTAAAAATCCGTATGTCTCCATGACTAGCACTCCATATTAGTCAACATCTTTCACAGCTTACAGATGAATATTTTTCTTGTGTAACCACACAAAATGTATGAAATGTGATGTACTTTTACACAACAAAATGTAAGCAGCAGCTTGAGTGTTTTGTATGATGTTAGGCACCTTTTTCATACAACACTTATAGCGATAACATTTCCTTCCTACAATGTGGTGCCATCATGCTTCAAACTAATGGATGCAGCACAATTTATATTCAAATATTAACACTAAGTATGTAGAGTAGCGGCAGTGTAAAATCAGCTTTCCTTGTGCCTACAAAGAATGTCTAAAAATGTAATATGAAGGACACGGAATCAAGACCAAGTCTTTCTATTGTCAACGGGTAAGCCTTACGGGAAAATTCTGCAGTGCTCATAAAATGAAATAAGTACATCTGTGGTCAAAGTTGCAAACATCCAGTGTTGTGGCATGTTCAGTAATTAGTACCTGTTGCGCAGGTAAAGTGCGAGTAGATGATTTTCTCGCTGTCAGGGTTCAGATCCACAAACATCCTCAGGATAAATTCACGAGCTGCAATTGCATCCCTCTGGGGGCCTACAAAGCAGATAAGCAAGGAATAATTACACGATAGCATACACTTGTAACATACTTTCCTATCATCTGATCGAAATCAGGCCTCAGCTGTAACACAATAAGGAAATGAACAAAATGTTTGTCAGTTTTCTTACAGATGTCTTAAACATGAATTTATCAAGAAATTGTAAGTGCGCGTTCATTATTGTTGGTTCTGTCTGAATTCTTCATCCTGTTAATCAATCACAACTAAAATTAATTAAAAATAATGCAAAGAAAGTGTGACATGAAAAAACAAAACCCCAGGACCCGTTTGTGTGCAAGCAAACACAAATCAGATAAGGTTATAGTACCAGACATTATATATATATATATATATACGAGGCGCGTCCTCAAAGTAAGTTTCCCACTCGTCCCACAGCTAGCAAACCTTATATTGCACGAAGCGACTGTGCGTACGTGATAGAGCAATGACGTAGCATGGCGCATGCACTAACGGCACCTCCCGCGTTCTCACATTAGCATCGTTGCAGCTGTTGAAGATGGAGGTTCTTATTCCAGCTCCCGCCGACTGTGAAGTGCGGTCAGTGATAACGCTAGGCCGCACACGGCTCGACGGACAGCAAGTCTCCTGCAGGAGTTCAGCTGGGAGGTGTTTAATCATTCACCCTACAGACAGGGATTCCAAAGTTGGTCCCACGGTATGACAAATGTCTCAATTCCGGTGGCGAATATGTTGAAAAATAGCTGGACACTTGCTGTATCTGTTGCAATAAATATTTCCATGAAATTGTGTTTTGTTTCTGTAAACGGCCCCAGGGAAACTTACTTTGTGGACGAGCCTCGTATATACACATACACACTTACCATATATTTTTGATTCACTGAAACATATGACAGAACATGGGACATCTAGAAACTGTGCCAGCACAGATATTTTGTCTCTTCATGCCAAGAGTTACCAAGTTACGAACAAAATTCTCGATCAACTACTGACATTATAAATCTGCAGTGTAACATGAGAAAATACAAGCAAATTATATGTGCTTTCACACATCCAGGGTTTTATTTTACTATCATGAAAACATCAATAATCTATCAACGGTCAAAATTTAAATTCTGTAGGATTTGAGGTTTTGACGGCGGTGATTCTGAAGATTGCTGTCTTCTGGGTTGTTGTGCTGTGTACTCTGGTGGACATCTACCAGACTACACGGCGCAACAACCCAGAAGACAGCAATCTTCAAAATTTAAAGCCTATTACCTGCATCAAATCTAAAGACTTACCAGAGAATTTGATGCAGATTATAGGATTCCCATCAAAAAATTCAGTGTAACATAAAAATTGTGATTGTCAATAGTGTTTCTCGTTTTACATTTTCATGTGATGATTCAAATGATGCATAATGAGAGTCACCCGTATAAAATGTGCTGCAGAACAGCAATTCTTCCAAAGATATCTGCATGAGCAGACATCTCTCCAATCATACACAGAAGGCACATAATCAATTTTAACAGTTCGATATCAGTGTTAAAACGGGAGCGTGGCTAAGTAGGTCTCAATTAAAACAGAAACTGGAAACGATATAATTAATATTTAAACTACATTTAGACAGTTACGGAAAGTGTTCACAGTTGACATTACCAACAAGCACTTTCAGTTTGAAAACTGTTAATTAATTACCAAAGTCTAAGAGTTAATTATATTTTTAAGGTTACGGGTAAAAAATTATGGTGCTAATGGCGAACACGGTATACAATATCTAGTAAGATATCAAAATCTACTAACAAAGCATTTGGCATGTGTGTGTATGCACCACCTACCAACATTTGAAAATATCCCAATAAATACTGAGCACGGAAACAATTACCAGTTAGTTTTACTTAAAAGATTTTCCAATGTTCCAACTATCAGCGATACTGCACTTGTACACATATTCAACTTGTATCTTCATACGTCTGTGCAGACAACAACCGTCTTGGCACCGTTACTCTACCGTGTTTGGGTTCCTGAGCTACAAAAACCATCCTCACCCAGACTCAAACCCAGAACACTGCTTCATAATTTTTACCTTTCTAAAGCCTCTTTCTGGTTTCAAGGCCACATCTGGGGGAAAAGTGATGTACGTGTTCTCAGACTACAAGTGACCACAGACACCCACAGTTTAAATTTTATATAAGTACATTAACTGCAATTTTATCGCACACTACAATGCATATAGTTGCTAAGCGTAACAGGTTATTTCTATGATGTGGGATGACTTATCTCTCCATTTATGCATATTCTACTTTGGTAGCTATGAGAGTCGGGTGGTAGCTCAGATTTATAATCGGACTTTCCTGCTAACTAAAGATTCTACAGCTTATACAGGTTAAACTCACATTTTTGAAGTGGTTATGTTGCTGTAGTTGTACGAAACACACAACAGTGAAACTACAAGATTTTCAAAAAAATCTCTTGTTACAAATCATCCACTAATAAATTGAATTATCTGTACTTCGCTAATGGGAACTAAAATAATAAATAAACGTGATAATGAAGGATTTTAGCAACTACTTATGGCTTAGCAACGTCCTATACTGATGAAAGTACATAATGGAATTCAGGTTTTGAAACAATGTCCACATGGTGATATAAACTGTCTAAGTCAAGAAATCTTTGTCCTGGTCAAGCCAAATAACACTTTCTGCTCATCGCAATGAACACAGCCGCAGACGTGAAAAATTACTATTATCAGCTGGATTTCTTCTTTATTACGCCGTCTCCTTTACAGGAGGTTGGCGACATTATGAACAGGATCCTTCCCTCCTTTTCTCGGACTGGGACCTGTTCATGTACGTTCTTGGCAGATGATCCAGACGTGGTTTGCCATTGCCTTCTTCTGTGTGTGCATGGAGTAATTGTTGGGATGCCACGTAGGAAAACTCCGTGTTGCCTAGACCACGGCCTTGCCCAACACAAGTTATAAATTCGGGCACCGCCGGGAATCGAACCCGAGACCCCAGGATTACAAGGCCAGCGTTCCAATCGCTAGACCACCGTTGCTCGTTTCCAAGAGATATCAACAGTTATATCCTCGGAGCTTATATGCGACACAGTTTGGTGCATTTGTGGACATAAAATACCATAGCAGCAAATTTTACAGAGAATAAAAACAAACCACAAATTTCAAGGAAAAACAAGTAGAGATAACAGCAGCTGGGATTTACGTTCTCACATCGGCGGTCCTCTGGACTGTCTGTTAGGTGGCTCCTAAGTTTTGACAGAAACGTACAACCTTCACGGTTGAAGACCACGCTCAACAGACAAAAATATGATAAAACACCAGCAGGGAAAAGTACAAAATGCCCTTGTATACACGTGTTTCAATTGGAAAATTCAAAATGTGGTTGAAATTATGTTGTGCTCATCTCCTCAGTTGTAACTCAGGTTAATTTATATATCTGTGGTGTATTTAAATGAAGTGTCTAAACCATCTGCAGTACTTATGTCATTTTTCCATTATAACGTTCCTTGAGTTCATGTTTGACGTGTACATGGTATATATGAAATTTTAAAATCT
Source organism: Zootermopsis nevadensis (assembly GCF_000696155.1). The sequence goes on along the minus strand of NW_019060574.1, from coordinate 351,451 downwards.
TTGTAGCCTTACGTACACTTTCACAGGACAATCCACTCCAAAAAGAAAGTTCTCTCAGCGACGTTCCTGAGGAGCAAAAGAGTGTTTGACGGACAATGTCCAAACTTTAGTCACTTAACACAAACAGCCACCTGGAAGTTTTTCTGTAACGCAAGCTTCCTGTGTCACAGAAACAGTTGATGTAAATTTGTTTGGTGCAGGAGAATCAAGAAATATATCCCCAAACTCATTGCGGCAATTAAGAACAAGATTCCAGGCAACATTAAAAAAATAACACTAATTGCACTTGTGAAAAAAGACACCTCTGGGTTTTAACTGCTCGAAAGAAACACTGGACTGGCGTGAGCAGGTTAGAACTTGGTGTAACCCACATGGGCTCATTTTGTTTTGCCTTATATAATGAAACTAGATTTTATTAAACTGTAACCATCTACACATATTTTAACGTGTGTTGTGTAATTATTTT
>NW_019060574.1:327549-350972 GCF_000696155.1 Zootermopsis nevadensis | reverse complement strand
CCAAATCCTAAATAAAGCATGTAGCACAGTAACGTAATATTCAAATACGACAAACTGGAAAAGCAACTGGCAATAATATACTGTACATGTGCGGCAACGTAGGGGTCTACCACACACCTGTAGCCGCTGTAAAGTGAGAGTAGCACATTCTATCACGATCTGGATTCTGAGACAAGTAAACCTGCAGGATGAACTCTCGAGCCGCAACGTCGTCTTGCTTTGGACCTGTCTCAAACAGCAGCATCCAACAGAATCACCAACTTCGACATGAAGTTCATCAAATATTCCAGATTTGCGAAATTTGAAAAGTGTTTGTATCACGAAACAAAACTTACTTTCACCACTTTTAGATACAAAGAAGAAACCAGGTTAAGATATTTTATATTTGAGTTTACTTAATTATGCTTCTTTAACTGCATTCTAAAAGATGTACAAGAATGTGAAAACATCCTATTTTAAAGCGATAATCCCACCACCCGGAAAAACCCCCGCAAAAACACCTCCAAGCTGACAAACTGAAGGCCTCTCACATACAACGGAATGGTAATCACAGACATCCAAAATGTTTTCATAAGAAAACAACATAACTTGTCAAAATGTGACAGTATCTTTTTTATGTTAGGACCTGTTAACATTCCTATGAAGTTGCTATGTACTATTTTTTTGTCTGAAAGCAGAAAAACAAGTCTAACAGACCTTGAAATTTGCCTTTTAATATAGAATTCTGTTTTACTGGACTCATGTTCGTAAAATATAAGCGTGAAATTCAACACTGAAGTAAGAAGTACAGATAATTTTATCATCTTTGCGTCTAAGCTCTATAATGTGAACACAAAAAGAACGTGGAGGACAGTTGAGCATTCAAAATGGATGGAGGTCCATGACCAACATCACAAGCTTGTCATGTATACCTCACAGTTGATACTTCTGTGATTTTTATGGAAAGTTTTCTTCAGTTTCAGGTAAAACTTTCGTCAGTGCGATATAATTATATTTAGATACTACATTTTTAACCAAGTATCTCCAAGATCTTCTTGTATTTTTTAATATTTCTTTTTACTGAGGAAAATTCTTTGATACTTAACATCCCCAACAATCTGTGCAGCTTAAGTAAATAAACTACAGAAAATATCCATTACATTGAAGTAAAAATCAAGACAGTTCTGCATATTATTCTTCGAGTCTTCTGGATTTAATGAGTACTTTACCAGAGTTCTTTTGACAACTTTTTTGAACTGAATGCTTTTCATACCATCATATTCTGGGAAGTAGTCCACCAGATGAGAGTACATGATCTTCTCTTCAAGGAGATCCTTCTTGTTGAGAAAAAGAATTACAGATGAATGCTGGAACCACGGATATGTGATAATGGTTTTGAATAAGGCCTTGCTTTCCTCCATTCGATTCTGTAAAGAACCCAAACCAGAGATTAACTAACATTCCTGAAGTATATTTAAAACATGGCATATTCACTGTTACACCAAACATTATATGGAAATTGGGAGGAGTGGATTTTGTTTCGTTTCTCATCTCTGGCTCTACAACCCAGCGTGGATCTTGGCTGCCTCTTTTGGAGGTTGCTTAATCTATTTAGACATTTGGTAGGACTCCTTGGACGAGTTATCAGCCCATCGCAAGGCCTCTACATGCACACAGGACAGGACACAGAAATATACGGACAGACATCCGTGCCTTGAGTGAGATTTGAACCCACGGTCCCAGCGTTTGAGCGGACGAGGCCCATACCTCAGAATGCGAGGCCACTGTCGCTGGCAGGATTGTTTTGTTTCCTCTCTAAAATTATGCTGATCAAAGATCATCAGCATTTAAGAATTGACAGGTATTGGAGCTCCCATGATGGCGTAATTATATTAAGTTCTTTGAAAATGTGTGTGTAAGTGTGTGCTCATGACCATGTAACCCTTTGAACCTTTCTAAAAAAAACATTTCATCATTAGACTGAATTTTTGTCTTGTAATACAGTAAACCCTTGTCCGATGTGTGGGATATGTAACTTGTGAGTGTCATGTTCAGTGAATCTGAACTTCATATTGTAAGGAATTAATTGTGATAAGAGAATACAAATGTAGAAAGCCAATGCAAATAAATAAGATCATAAATATAATGTAACTGTATTTATTTTATGAACAAACATGAAAGTAAAATATCAATGGATAGTTATGCTTTAAAATAAAATATCAATGGAGCGTTAGGCCAACTGCAGCTTAGCTGATACTACCATGGAACTTACCTAGAATCATTATTTTCTCATCTAGTGTCATAATCTTTCTGCTTCTTGCTTCATTATCACTTTATACATATGTGTTTTGATTCCATAATGCTGTCCAAGGATACTCTTACAAACAGTAAATTATGTGGACATAAGTTCACATGGTAATAAGCGAAAATGAGACCGCGGGTTACGCGCTTTGAGAGATGAAGAGAGGGTAAAAGATGTGGAAATTATGCAAAGGGAAATAAACAAAACAGCATAAAATAAGTAGAACGGAAAACTTAAATGAGCACAAAGGATAGTTAAATTTAGTCAAGATGAAAGTATTGGTAATTCTGAATTAGATAAGACTGTATTTACACTGATTAAACTCATAAAAGTTACCACAGCAATACAAACATTGTGGCTAATGAAAACACCAGTCGATCCCAAAGATTAAAATCATTCATAATACTGCGCTACCTTCTTTCAGACACTACTCAAAGACGTTTGGAACAATGACGCATTTTCAATGACACAACACAGTGTATATGCAGATTTAAACCTAGAAGAGAAGTCTGAATATGTTATGACGACAACCCTGCTTTAAGCCTAAGGAAAGCCATGCATGACACTAGCTTACAATTTTAATAATTACAACTTACTAGATATTATTTCTAAATCTTATATTGGAATAAAACTTCTTTCAGCACACTGAATACTTAAAAAATGCTACAAGATAACTGAAAAGTCATGTAACCCATATTAAAATATTTATTAATGGTTATAATTCAATAGAGCTCGACTGGATTAATAAAAACACAATATCACGGTCACACAGCTCATGCAGGTCACACGATGTTGTAACCTGCTTGTCTTTTAGCAGCTGACATGCAAGGATGTCTTTTTCACAAGTGCAAAGACTGCCAATTGTCGAACGTTACGTGGCACTTCATTATTCCTTAATTTGCCAGAATGAGTTTAAGAATAAATTTTCCAATTTTCCTGTGCCAAACATATTGGCAATATCTCATCTGGACAGCCATGTCCAAAACATTGGAACTCTTCACTGGGTTGCATAAAACAGGAGAAAAAGTGCAAAAGCACGCGATGATGAACACTGTGGGAATTTGCAACACTTTATATAACTATCTTTTTTCTGATTTCAATGTAAATTTACTTTTTGACAAATAGAATATGTCGAGAATGGGTTGCATGACTTTTTGATCACCCTGTATAATCCTGAGGCAGCCTACCTCATTTTCAGATTCAAAGAGAATCTGATCATATTCACTTAAAGCAACTAAAAAAATTATGGAGGTGACGTTTTCAAAACAGTGGATCCACTTTCGTCTTTCTGAACGCTGCCCTCCTACATCCACCATCCTGAAATATCAGTAAAAAACATATGAAATGCACAAAAAGGGTTATTTAAGTTCGAAACATATGAAATGGTCCACTATAACATTTTCATATTCTGTGCTTGTAAAACGAATAATAATTTATGGTTCATAGATAATTACAAGTATTAAATTTTACTTCCACATGGTTTGACAGTGCTAAATAATTTTTAATTATCATCTAAACCATAATTACTTGATATTGCTAAACTCTAAATTACCACCCAAACACAAACTACTATTCAGCAGTAACAATACATGAAAATACAATATTCTAAAATAAAGAGCAGAGAAAGTATGTCACACTATACAGCACCTAATGGAAAAATATATGAAGTTAAAATTCAGAAAAATATTTTGAAATAATACAATTCAAACACAGAAAATTATCTCAAATTCTGAAATAACAAATTAACAACCACCACCACCACACATACACATTTTGGAGAAGATAAAGAAGTTTCATACATGAGTGACAGTTTCTTACCAAACTACAAGAACAGATTCAAATCTGTTCCATTTATTAAAATCTAATTTCTTATAAAATGCTTCCAAGCAAGGTTACTAGTCCTCATAAAAAAATACAAAGAAAATGCAGACAAATGGGTATAATGCAACAATAAAATAAAATTAAATAAAATTCATTTTAAACATATCTTATCAAACCCAATCTAAGGTAAAAAAAAGTCACAGATTAATCAAAGAACAATTTTCTGAAAATACTATTATTATTACAATCTTATAACGTTTATAGTGTCATGCCTGCAAATCCACTTTAATGCCAAACATATTAATTATATGTAACACAATTTAATATTCTACTCAACTCAAATGATGCACATAATTAGCCAAAAATACAGTATACTTCAGAAAGCTGCAAGCTATTCTTGGCACCACAACAAAAAGCAAAATTAAGTAGTAAAGCACATTAACACATTGAAATTAATGCTGAAGTTGCTACTTAGCTACAATTATTCTGCTTACTGCTTGTTAACATTCACAATTAAGCATGCATCTGCAAGTGGTCATCCCAAAGTCTAATGATATTATAAGAATTCATCGCCCTGATGACGGAGGCAGTATGACCTCTGAAACGTTGGTTAACATCAACCAGACTACACAGCGCAACAACCCAGAAGACAGAAATCTTCGTACTCATCGCCCTGATGATGGAGGCAGTATGACCTCTGAAACGTTGGTTAACATCGACCAGACTACACAGCGCAACAACCCAGAAGACAGAAATCTTCATACTCATCGCCCTGATGACGGAGCCAGTATGACCTCTGAAACGTTGGTTAACATCGACCAGACTACACAGCGCAATAACCCAGAAGACAGATATCTTCATGGAGCAAGAGTGCTTACCACCCAGCCATTATATTTCATTATTACCCTATCAATTAATGTGAAAACATTACGTTAGTCCCACTGTTATAAACAAGGAACATAATAAACCTAGGCCCTGCAATGTGCAAAAAATATGCACTATACAAATTTCTCAACCGGCAGTTCAATAAACAACATTTAACGGCCGTACGCTCTAATAAATTAATAGATGACAAATGTACCATTTAATGGACAAACATTTTCTGCTTCATGGAAATTAACGTCAGAGACATTAATCATAATGACTCTATTTAACAGACACTTTGCACATCATTGTTTTGAGAAATGCTAAATAAAAAAGATGGGATGATAAGTGAACAACGAAATAGAGGAATTTGGTCAAAGGCGTAATTGGAGGTATTATCCTGGAGGGACTTAGAAAAACCACAAAATCTGTGTTAACAAATAGTCTCTGGGCCATAAAATGAACCTGAACATTAATCTGCTACTTCCACTAATGTTTCTCTGATAAACCACCAGAAAACTTTTTACAAATTCATCGAAGATTGCTGTCTTCTGCGTAGTTGCACTGTCTAGTCTGGTAGATGTCCACCAACATTTCAGAGGTCCTTGCTGCCTCTGACATCAGGGCAATCACCCTGATATCTACCAGAATACAAGGCACATCAACCCAGAAGATAGCAATCTTCAGACTCCTCAAATCCTACATCCTTTCCACATAATACTTTTGTTACAATTCACATCATCGTGCTCAGTGTTCCTATGCATAGAATTGAGTGTTTTTTTTTTACAAAAAATGGTAGCAGTAAAGATTAATCTTAAAACTGTTCTTGAAAAAGATGACATTTTAGTACCATATTAAAGCCCATAACATCCACATTCAAATACACAACAAAGACGACGATGAGCCAACAAGACAGTAAGCCCAAGCTTAACTATTGCATAGTTTTACTCTGAAATCAAAAAACAACACAAACGCAAAACTAACAGAAAAATATTGTAGCTAGAAAAGCAGCCAGCACTTACCAGGATACATTACAATAATCTGCCCATAAACCAAGCACAAAACAAAGACAGACAGACATAACAATTACAGCTCCAATTAATATACTCACAGAGGGATGTAACATCATGTTTTAGCAAAATGAGACACTCACTTGTACACTTCCACCTTAAAGCTATAATTAACACTGTAAGCTGAGAAAGCATTGTTCAACCTAACTAATAGTCATTTATAACCGTCTACTTACAATAGGAAACGCGTTCAAAATAAATTTACAACATGAATTTCTCACATATGTTATTTTTTAATCTATGAAAATACATGAACACTATATTTTAAATAACTGGCTGCCTGCTTTATAGTTATACTTTCTGCCACCAGTTTAAACCACAGGGCTTCTCCATCGACGAATGGTGAAACTGTACTTTAGAAGAAAGAGTTCCCAAACATTTTTATTTAATAAAATACATATAATTAATACTCTTACTATAGTTGTAGTCTTACATGTACCATGAGCTGCTGTTGTATTTATCACCACCACCATCATCATCATCATCATCACTGTTTATACGAGGCGCGTCCTCAAAGTAAGTTTCCCACTCGTCCCACAGCTAGCAAACCTTATATTGCGCGAAGCGACTGTGCGTACGTGATAGAGCAATGACGTAGCATGGCGCATGCACTAACGGAACTTCCCGCGTTCTCACATTAGCATCGTTGCATCTGTTGAAGATGGAGGTTCTTATTCCAGCTCCCGCCGCCTGTGAAGTGCGGTCAGTGATAACGCTAGGCCGCACACGGTTCGACGGACAGCAAGTCTCCTGCAGGAGTTTAGCTGGGAGGTGTTTAATCATTCACCCTACAGCCCGGATCTCGCTCCCAGTGATTTCCATCTTTTCCTACACCTCAAGAAATTCCTGTCCGGTCAGCGTCAGCGTTTTGAGAATGACAGAGAGGCGGAGATGGTTGTCACACAGTGGTTCCAATCCCAGGCGGCCGACTTCTACGACACAGGTATTCAAAAGTTGGTCCCACGGTATGACAAATGTCTCACTTCCGGTGGCGAATATGTTGAAAAATAGCTGGACACTTGCTGTATCTGTTGCAATAAATATTTCCATGAAATTGTGTTTTGTTTCTGTAAACGGCCCTAGGGAAACTTACTTTGAGGACGCGCCTCGTACAATTATAACGCTGTGTTTTCATATTTGTTGTTTCAGTATTTAGAGGAAGCACGTAAAATATGACAAGGGACGAAAAAATAAATTAAGGCTTCATTTAACATGCTGATTCCATTTTAATCACTATTTTTACTGGGATGACTCGCACAATGATGTATACATTATTCATGTAGCCTTACTTATTGATATGGGAGCGCACAAAAACATTTTCGATAGCATATTTCAGACATCTCACTTTTATTCTGTAGCAGAAATGTTTACAAAGAAAGCGAGCATCACAAAGTACTTAAGGGGAAAGCAGGAGGAGGTAAGTGGACCTTCCACATCCAATTCATTACAGGAAATTTATGCTCGACTTTGCATAAATTATACAAAAGACATAACCCTGAAATTTTTTCGCATAAACCTTGTAGGTATAATATGAAAGTTAATGAGCATGACACCTTGTCGTGGTGGTGGGGGCATGAGTACCTCAGCGACGCCAAGAGCTACTGGTAGGGCCTCCCTAGCCAGACTGGTCGAGGGGGAGAGGTCAGACTAAGACAGGTACCCTGGTCCTCCAGGTTGGGGGTTGGTCGCAAGGCTAACAACCTTGCACCGTAAAAAGAAAGATGTTTCAAAACCTCGATCAAAGCCTCGGACAGACGGACCTAACAGAGGACCGAATGGAAGAGGAGAATTGAGGAGGCCATGGACCGAAAGCGGACCGGAGAGCCATAGAAGAACAATGAGCACGACGGGTCAGGTCAACGTTGTGTATTTACATACTTTGCATGCCCAAGTGTTTGGTTAAAATATTCTGAGAAATGAGAATGGAAAATTGTATACAAAGTAGGAGTCCTACCAAAATGTCTATTGATCAAAGTCAATGAAAAAGTTGGGACCCGCAGTGCTCAGGCACTTGAAGAACGGGTCATCAAGGTATCAAAGTAAAGTAAGTACATTAAATATTTACCAAACATAAAATATAAGCTGTATTGACATCCACATTTTAAACCACATACCATTTCTGAGAAATCTTAAAAAAGTTCTATTTGAAGTATAGATTAAATTGGAGGAACACAGATCAATATATAATTACAGTGACAACTTTTAGGACAGAGAATTAGAAACAATGTTACAAGAACTTACTGTAAAATTTAGAGACTGGCTGGCAGGCACGCAGACAGACAGACAGACAGACAGATAAACAAGACAGACAGGCAAACAGCGTAAGAATTATACCAGCACACACAGTAGAACAATTTGAATGTGCATAACAAGAAATTATACACATTTCACCTCCTTTACGCACTAAATCAATACTTTGGTTTCGTAACTGACATATTCTAATCAATTCAACAATACTTCAAAAATTTTGAATTTGGCCTTAAACTTAAGTGAAAAAAGATAATGGTCACACTTTGCCCATTCTTGTTCTTAGACAGACTGTTTTAAAACCATGTCTTCTTCTGATATATTTTGAAATGATGTTTGTGAAGCAGCAGTTCAATTCATTAAACAAATTAAAATATCCTTACTCCTTCAAAATTATCTTTTCATGCTGAAGAGATGGAAACAGCATCCATCTCCAGCTGTCAACTAAGGCCAAGGATAAATTATGGTGTTGAACATCCCATGCTTCCTTCCAGACTTACAGGTTTTTAGATAAAGGAAAACCCAAAAATGAATCATCACAGGACACAATTAATGTTACAACTGACAGAAGTTGCTTCACAATTCACACAAACAACAGAGGCATCAAGAAACAAACACAAAATTTTTAAAAACATAAATGTCAATGTCTGTTCATAATATCAATAAATTTGCTATTATTTATAGTTCATTTAGCAATGCTGTTTCAGGAGCTTTGAATGAGAGGATGACAGTGAAGAACGAACTGGAAAAGATGTGAAAGCAAACAGCTATTGCCTATTTTTAGGTACGATCCCTGCGTTTGCCTGGAGGCGCGGAGGAAAACAACAGAAAACATCAGCCAGGATAGCTGATCTCTGGGCCAAGATTTGAACTTGGGACCTCCCAAATACAAATCAGTAGTGCTAACCACTTGATCACAAAGTTTGGGAAATCTGCTAAAAATAATTTCTTTGGAAAAAAATGTTAAGTCACTTAACATAAAGTTGTTTGGGAATACAAAAAGTGTAGACTTCAACCACTGACAAAATTGTCAGTCTGGAAAGCAGATTTTGAAAGTGAAATAAAGGATTCACATCAACCGATACAGAAAAACTGTCACAGCAAACAAATATCACTGCAATATTTATGGCTGGTAAATAACATATTTCAAGGTGCTAGCAGCCTACTGTAATGCATAAAACAGTTAGAGTTACTTATGCCTAAATTCAATTTAAGATTTTTGTTTCGTTTCAGTACCTTACTCCAGGGATGGAATATTATTAACACTGCATTGTGGTATGCGTCACACATCTAAGCACAACTTGCGCTGAGCCTACGTTATTTGTCACTGCCACACAGAACGTTCTTAGCCGAAAAAGCCAACAAATTACTGGTTACAGAAAATTAACCTTCACGCGGAAAGCTCGTGTGCTGCTGCCAAAAAACGAAGTCAAAATGTTACGAGTAAATAGGTCAGAACAGAATTCTAATGAAAACTTTCCAGAATTTATTTATTTATAGTTTATTTGACAAAACTGCTAAGTTATCTGTAACTGCAACCAAATATTTAAAACTGTGTGTTACCAATATTTTTTGTGTTGATCAAACTTTTTAAAATAGAATGCAAGGAGCCGTATCTGCACACTTAAACAAAGACATATGTACTTTTTCATAATCCAATACATACACCGCTCAGGTATATGTATATGTCTCATAACACACACACACACTTAAAAACACCAATCCCTTCAAAGTTACTTCATTACTTTATTTAAGAAATACTTATTTACTCCATATAATATTAAAATTTGTGATTACATAATATTTAGGGGTGGGAACTCTTCCATCAACAAAATAAAAGTTTCACCAATCACGCTGGACTATTAAACCAACAAAAATGCCCTAAAATATAAATGTAAATGACACCTTACTGCAGCCAGTTAAACAAACTGTTTGTATAATTTTCTAGCTCATATGACAAGAATATGTACACAGGGGAATCTTTTAGACCTCTTCAGGACTTTCATTAAAAAAACATTTCTCTGTATCCTGATGAATAATTCCTACCTAAATATGATGGAGTCCAAATCAAAAGGGTACTCTAAAATGCCTGTGGTGGGCGCCCGAGCCCTGAGTATGTCCTGCTCGGTTGGGAGGTACTCTGTCTTCTCAATTCGCTCGATATCACTCAAGTAGCTGCAACAACGAGAAGGAAGGGGCAAGGGCCCCAAGAGGGCCTTGTCACCACAAACACACATAGACATAACAACATGCACAGACTACATGAGGCTTGCACAAAGTTGGTCGCTAGTGGGAGGGAGGAAGGGGGAACAAACGTCTGGATGAAACAAATCAAGGGTGCAATTTCTGACCTGGTTCCTCATTCAAATGCAGTGTTTTCTTCAAAAATTGACTGCTGTTTCTCTTCATGTATATGGTGCAATCTAATGAAACATACTCAACTACACAAGTCTTAAAACAAATTTCCACAATATTTGCCATAATTACTGTGCAAGAATAGCGGGACAGTGTTGACACTGCTCCTCCTCATCGTTACGGAAGGAAGAACAGAGTCAGACGAAGTACACAAATTCCATTTTCTCAAGCTAACAACACAAGACATCCAATTCTAACACTGAATGTAAATGATATCACATTAAATAATATTCCGAACTCAGCAAAGAGGAGAAAAACTCACAAAATTGCACCTTACAATAGAGAGATCTCGGCAAGAAAATTTTTAACCACACTTTATGTAACATAGACTTGCCTCTATGATGCATTCTTTAAGGTGACCTACGTCTCATTTACACAGTGGCTTGTTTTGAATGTCACGGTTCAGTCCGACCAAACACAGACTGTCAGCAGCGTGAATCAGGCACACCACAAACGAAACAGGAATGAATGTTACAGCAACAACGTCTACACCTGCACATTCGCTGTTGCATTGCAGCAGAATCTGCAAGTGTGTACTCAGCTTTAAAACGACATCGGAAACAAAATACTTCCTGATTCTTGCCCTACAGAGCAGTATTTGAAACTCACAGAAACTGGAATGCAAAAAAAAAATACAATATAGTCATCACCAACCATCGTTTATAGTAATTTTTGGAAAGATCAGGTTTTATTTGAATCCTTCACCTCCATATGGAGAACTCAAAATACAAATTGTTTAACACATACCAGGATACAGTGTGTAGCGTATGTATGTAGCGAAACTTTCGCGGCGACTGAAGCTGATGAAAGATTCTCGGGCTACAAGCCCGTTCCCATCTGCCATTGCGCAACAAAGGAACGGACTGGCTACCCAACAGCCCTGAGGATGAGAACGGTGATTGTTCCCGAAACAATGGCAGGAGATATGGTTTGTTTGCCAACACGGCTAGTAGCCCGAGAATCTTTCATCAACTACATAGAGTATGACACAGGAAAGCAAGCCACAATGTAAAAACAGACATATCTCAAGAGTTAAAGTAATAGGAATGAAAATGGACGGAGCAGGAAAAGAATATGACCAACCCAGGCTACTCTAAACCCCCAGGCAAATACAAACTTCACAAGACAAAAAAATCCAGACAGGCACACAAACCCGAGCTAGCGAGCATGACAAGAATCACCATCATGTGCTGGTACCTCGCGTGCTTTGAAATCTCCGTACAAACCTACCGTACCTAAAACGTATCTCTTCCAAATCAAAGGGGTATTCTATTATACCAGTAGTGGGGACTCTGACACGCAAAATATCTTGCTCAGTTGGGAGGTAGTTAGGAGCAGCCACACGGTCGATTTCCATCAGGTAGCTGCAATGTAAATAGAGGCTCAAAACAAATACACAATACATTCACATCCACTTCTTGAAGTCTGCAAAATAACCTTATACATTTTAAGCAGTTACCAAACATACTCCGCTCACATCAACACCAGAAAAGCTGTAACAATAAGTATCAAATCCTTTACTACGTCATCCCATAAACTATAATCATATACATGAAAGAAAGAATCCTAGACATCCAATCAGTTCAGTAAAAATAGTTGTATCTTGTAGCAATTCCATTAATCTAAATCAAAATAATCACATTAAGTGGAAAACTACAATCAGCATACAAAAATGTTAACTTGTTTTTCATAACATAAGTCACTCTCACACTTCCTACAAGAATTGCAAGGTAGTTCTGTTGTTTAATACCTAAACTGAACTGAATGAAGCTGAGCTAACTATTTTATTTATTTATTCAGTGTTCTGTCTGAGGACAGGTCCATATGAACAGGATCCTTCCATCCTTTTCTCGGACTGGGACCTGTTCATATACGTTCTTGGCAGATGATCCAGAAGTGGTTTGCCATTGCCTTCTTCTGTGTGTGAATGGAGTAATTGTTGGGATGCCACGGAGGAAAACTCCGTGTTGCCTAGACCACGGCCTTGCCCAACACAAGTTATAAATTCGGGCACCGCCGGGAATCGAACCCGAGACCCCAGGATTACAAGGCCAGCGTTCTAACCGCTAGACCACCGTGGCACGGTTGAGCTAACCATGAGGTATGATTATTAAATAACAGGGGTAATGTTTTGTGCGGCAATTGACAGCACTGGTGAATCACATCACTACATGATTTGGCAGTTTTGTGTCAATCAATCATTTGGATTAATTGTTTTGTAGATGCTATGTTTTATTGACATTTTGTTGTCAAAAACATGGGTGAAAAATTTGACAACAAATGTTTAGTCAAACTGCAAAATAGTGCCACTGACATTTGCAAGATTTTACAGCGGAGAATGAGGAAACCAGCAGCCTTACTGATCCCACACACAGAAATGATGTGAAATGATCATTAATTTACTAGCCAGTAGACAAACAAAGAAACTTTTGGATTGATTTTAACTAAAAATTTGGACATAAAGCCAATGAGAAGCAGAAAAGTGAGAAAAAAGAAATTTGCTCAGACCTTTCAGCAAAGAATCCTAATGCTTGATGATAAATCTTTCAATACCAATTGGAGAACCAAAACTCCAATTCCTTGTGGAAAGTCAAGTATCCACCCCCCCCAAAAAAAAAAAAAACAGCACAAACATTTTCATGTATCAAAGTAAAATTAACAGTTTCTCAAAAGTCAAATACAGTGAAGCCTCGACATACCACGCCTCGTTATACTGTGGACTCGGTTACCTCATGGCTGTGTGCATGTCTCCCAATACAATTACATACACAAATTTCTACGAAATGTTTTGGTAACATTACAAGACTGTACTGCAACATTCCTTGCTGTAGTGTGTGGGTACAGAGGGTATAAAGTCCATAGTCCGCTATAAATAGGTATGTTTCTGGTTTCTGTAACCTTCGGGTTATTTTGTTCAAACAGCAAAATTTAGTGAGCACCACTTTTGGTTGAGACAGGAAGAGTTGCATTGCTCCGATGCCGCTTCTTTTACTTGCTCGGATACTGACGGTTGGAAATCCGCAGAGCTGCTGGAGAGGGAAGTTCCAAAAACTACCTGTACTGCACTGTAGGTGTACTAACCATTTATTAAAAAGTGAGTAGTGCTACGGTGAAAACCGTCATTCAATAAACCAAGAAACGAAACAAGCCACGGTGATGATGACCAAAAGAAAAAAAATATACAATCGTAGAAAAATTAAAAATTATCAGAAGAGTTAAGAATGGTGAATCAAAAGCGAGCGGGGAATTCCAGAAGGAACAACACGCGGATGGATGACAGAAGAAAACAAATTGCGTTCCTTTGTAGATTCCATAGAAAATGACATAGTTCTGCAAAGAAAGAAGAATAGACTTTGTGAAAAAACTGATTGACATAGATGAGGAAACTCCCGGTTGCACAGAATCTCAGTGAAGATAATATCGCGGTGCCTGTGAAAAATGGGAACTGACGAACTTGGAGCCAGTGACTCAGAAAACAATGGTGATTCCTGTGAATTGGAGTATTTTAGTGTTCTGTCTGACGACAGGTCCATATGAACAGGATCATTCCATCCTTTTCTCGGACTGGGACCTGTTCATATACGTTCTTGGCAGATGATCCACAAGTGGTTTGCCATTGCCTTCTTCTGTGTGTGAATGGGATGCCACGGAGAAACCGGGGAAGCCCCCGGAGGAAAACTCCGTGTTGCCTAGACCACGGCCTTGCCCAACACAAGTTATAAATTCGGGCACCGCCGGGAATCGAACCCGTGACCCCAGGATTACAAGGCCAGCGTTCTAACCGCTAGCCTTGTAAGTATTGATACCAAATTTGAGCAAAGTGCTAGAAAATATTAATGAAGTGATGACATGGTTACAATGACAGACTGATAGTGAATATCTTCAATTGCTGCTTCTGGTTAATATTAAGCAATATGTTCTAAAAAAAAAGTCATTAATTCCAACAAACTACATTAAGTGACTATTTTTGTAAGGAGGCATAAACGTCAAGTAATTCGGAGTGGTCTGTGCCAGTAGCATCGGTGAAACATAAATTTGAAAATTACCTTAAATTTTCTCATATTTTAGTCACTGGATTAATATACACAATTATTACGGATTACAAAATTAGATAAATGTCAATTTCACAAATAACGCGGGTAGCTTATATTGGCGGGTACTGAAGCTGTCCCCCGAAGCCCACATTATATCGAGGTTCCACTGTACTCTACTTCCAAATTCTGGAACATTTAGACTATGCATTTGTAAAAAAAAAAATACAAAAGCTTTGGCCATGAAAAAAGGACTTTGCATCAAGGCAGTAAGACAGAAGATTTTTTTCCACATTCTTGTCAAAAGAGCCTTCTTTTTGAACAACTTGAAGATGTTCTGGAAAAATAATTTCTAGCATTTTTTAAGGCAGTGCAACTACACTCACATATGACTCATAAGAATGCAATCTTGTTTACTGAATCCACCCTGTTATTTAATTTTCAGACCTTGTAGACTCAACAGTAAGTTCTGTATATCTATACACTTACATACCTAAAAAAATTAACTACCTGAGTGTTTAAATTGAAGATAGAATATGACTAAAATATAAAATAATGTAAAATCATGAGGTAGGCATTGTGAATACATTAATGAAGCTTCTGCTTTCACATTAAGGCAGGATTTCTTATTATAGCTAAATGACTATTATATTCTGAAGAAGGATTCTGCTCCATGGAGTTAGTGTTTAGCTTCAGTTAGTTACGTAAAATTATAAATCATGAAACTCAACAGACGTATCCCTTTACTCAACTCTTATTAACAGAATAACTTATAAGGACTTAACATTCAAACCTTATATAGAGTTCTTCAGAATTATTAATTTTAAGAGGTATAACACAGTATGTGGAATACGCACAAGTAATTTAAATTAACTCTCGACACGCTAAATGTGAGTGCCTTTCGAACAGCATACTTCCCTGACGTGCAAGTGCCGTACGACATTTTCATGCTGCGCGTGCTAGTACTGTTAATTCCTCCAACAAGAACGGAAAGAGAACGCATGCTACCTCCAGAAACTTTGGACCAAGCACTATTTTTCTCAAAGCACTTCAGAAGTGAAAGTCCCGGAATAAAAAGGCATTACCACACCATCCATCCGTGGGACGTGCGTTTTTGTTTTTTTGGCTTTATCGTGTTTATGAATTTTGATTTCTACATACTATTCTTTTACGTCCCACGGATGGATGGTGTGGTAATGCCTTTTTATTCCGGGACTTTCACTTCTGAAGTGCTTTGAGAAAAATAGTGCTTGGTCCAAAGTTTCTGGAGGTTTTTATTCAATTGACTCTTCACCATCGTCAAGAAGTTTTAGGTTCAGGAACAATACAGTAACAGACCTGCAACTAATAAGTAGTAGGGTCTGAGGTCATAAGAATACAGAGTCTTGTGGAAGCCCTAACGCAGAAGGCTAAGTGAACAAAGGCTAAATCACGAACCCCACTTCATTGCAAGAAATGAAAGGTATTCTCATGCCTGTGTTGAGTGCAAAGAGAAAAATATTACTGCAAGATGAGCAGTAAAAAGCCATTTTTTACGCCCAGACAAGACTTCTGAACTGTACCACATACTCGACGGTTTCCGAAGAATTTCTAAACAGATGCATTTATAAATGCACGACAAAGTTAGTGTCAGTAATGACACGATGTGCTAAACGAAATCGTTTTACTATTCTGTACAAGAACTCACTTATGAAGTGTATCTACAACCATAAAACATGTTTCTGTAGAAGAATACATAATTAAATGGGTTAGTGGAAGAAGGGCCCATATCCATGACTTCAAATTTTCCAGGAGACAAAACCAAACTGCACTTTGTATCTTAATATACTCACTCATGCTACCAAATGTCTTCACATTGCTCTTAAGTTACACGAGTGCTATTAGGTATGGATTTTGGCTCTTTTTCTGATTAACTGTATGAATATGTCTAATGATCCTGATGATGGCGACAGTAAGGGCCTCTGAAACTTTGGTAAACTTCTACCAGACTACATGGCAATACAGTCCAGAAGACAGCCATCCGAGACATAACAAAAGTTATCCATCAATATGTAAGACTTGAGGTTCTCACAGCGGTGAGTATGAAGATTACTGTCTTCTGGGTTGTTGCCCTGATGACGGAGGCAGTATGACCTCTGAAACGTTGGTTAACATCGACCAGACTACACAGCACAACAACCCAGAAGACAGAAATCTTCATACTCTGATGACGGAGGCAGTATGACCTCTGAAACGTTGGTTAACATCGACCAGACTACACAGCGCAACAACCCAGAAGACAGAAATCTTCATACTCTGATGACGGAGGCAGTATGACCTCTGAAACGTTGGTTAACATCGACCAGACTACACAACGCAACAACCCAGAAGACGGTAATCTTATCCATCAATGTCAGCGAGTCACTTTCTTATGTTCAATAGACATGCCCTCTCAAACAGTCCATCTTCATGTCAAAAATGTATGCTGGCCCAGATAGTGGAGATTGACCCTTCTTCTTCTTCTTCTTCTTCTTCTAACCAATTCAACTGTCCTGCTGACCTGTGCCTAATTATGATAAATCTGTGAAGAAAGTATAATAAATTTCACCGAATAGCATGGCCTGTCATCCATCAGCTTAGAGATGGAGAACCCTCCAGATACAGAGGGCAGCTGCAAATATATTAAATAATCAGCCATAGATAACTGACAAGGGGTGGTCCTGATCTTGGGGTTGAACGAGAAGCCAAAAACTCCTCACCAGAAAAATCAAGCGTGCTATAAAATTTTACAAGGGCCCTAGAAACAGGGACCGGTGCCAGGCTGCTGTGAACATGGCATGAACATTCAGTGTCTATATGCGGTGAGAAATTTCTTGACTAGCTGAGTTACTGGATTCTCAAGAAGGACTCTGCTCAGGGCACCGAGTTAATAATTATGGGTGTAGAAAGATGTCATTTCAGCGATCAGAAATTCACATCAACATTTTTGCATCATGTCAGGGCACAGTTTATTTTTTCTTTGATATTTATAGAGCATATACAAGGTGAAACTCCATTATCACAACTTACTTTATAGCAATATCAGACTAAAAGAAGTCAACCTTGGAACCACTTAATTGATTGTGCACTTACAGATATGAGATGGATCGAACTGTCTTCAGTCAATTCAGCTGCAAAAGACTACGAGACAGAAAGACCAAACACGAGGTAGAATGCCTGATAACGGGATGAAAATACTCACGTCTGAAAGAAATGGTAGAATACTTAACTTTCCACAGTAATTATAAAAATTGGAACAGAAAGTTCTGATTTTAGGTACCTGACAAGCAGGCTTAACATGCCAAGGATTTTGGACGGTGCTGGAACGTTAAAATCCAAGCAAACGTCACGAGTGCCATATGTCCCATGTAATTCCCTCTGTTCCATCAAGTTTTATGGATTTTAAATACTTATTTTGTACATCTTTTCAGACTGTTTTTGGTGTTGAGTAGAAATGGCAGTACTGGCTAAAATACTTCTTGATGCAATAACTCACTATTTGGCAGAGTCGGTGAGCTGGTATTCACGTCTTCTGTCATAGCACTCTTGGATACCCGCATCTGACCAGAGATCCTTGATCGCTTCTACGTACGGACTGTCGAACGTCGTTACCGTTTCATAGTCCACAGTGCGGATAAGTTCTGCCTTATCCTGAAAGGGACATATCATCCTAGTGTCCTTTATTTTCAGATATATAAATGCTTATTAAAACAATCACACTTTATCATACTTACATTAGAATATAACTATGTTAAAATCAGGGCAGCAAAAAACTGAGAACGGCAAACACATATAAACAAAGATATATTTTGTATGTGTTTGCAACCCTGTAACTATACAGCGTGCTGATGTTTAGTGTTGTTATTATTACTCTACTTCTATCACAGAAAATACATTATATATCAGTGGACCAATCTTCAACAAAGGACGTTCTGCCATAAGGTGTTCTGCAAATTTTTATAAAAAAAATTGTATAGTTGCATGTTATAGTTAGAAAAAAAACAATATCTAAAGTGGAACAACGTCTGCCCTAAATGAGACACAGAGCTCATTTTATGCTCATTTCAAAGTTATCAAGATAACCTTTCCAATGACCTGTTACAACAATTTATTCAGCAAAATTAAGTTTTCAAGGTCTTCAAATTCAACCTTTTACCCTGTATTTCTAAAAATGCA
Source organism: Zootermopsis nevadensis (assembly GCF_000696155.1). The sequence continues at coordinate 332,049 of NW_019060574.1, read as the reverse complement.
GCACTCAATTCTTTTAAATAATGTGCATCACTCACTCATGAAATGGTGGATACTTTTTAAAAAGTCGACTGAATACTCGGCTTGTCAAAGAATAGCCCACTTTCTTTACGGAACTCGAAGATTCGCCAACGTGTCGACAAAAGCCCGAGTCAGCTGCTCCCAGTTCGTTCCATCGATTTGTATCTTCCTAAGGTTCACCTTAATGTTATCCTCCAACCTTCGCCTAGCTCTTCGCAGTGATCTCCTCCCTTCATGTATCCCAACCAATAACTTGTAAACGCCCCCCCTACCCCTTACATGCCAAATGACCCGCCCACCTGATCCTCCTCAATTTAATCACTCTAACAATACCAAGTGATTAGGACAGGATACTAAGGCTATGAAAAGAATTGAAAAAGATGCGAAAATAAGAATTCTTAACAATCTTAAAAATGTCAATTCTAGTGCAATTTTTCCATCACCTGGTGTTGAGACATTAAAATAATTAAAGGAAAATTTTCAGGATTCAGTGACTTCAAAAAATTTTTAAGTCGACAATTTTAACTATTCCCCCTAAGAGTTTGGGTGTACTCAAAAGTTCAAGAAGTTTACCCAAGTGCACATAACTACATGATTAGGGAAAAAATTCAGCTTGTTATGGACCTGGGCATTAGGTCTTCACTTGACATCAAACCAGACAAAACTTTAAATGAAGTTCCTATCAAACTCAATGTAAAAAGAATTCTATAAGAGTTACGAAGCAAGTAACGATTGTGTATCAATTAAATTCAGTGGTGTCAAAACATATTAACATAAATTATTATTGCTGTCCAGTTCCAAAGAGTTACACTCTCATTTCAAAAACCGACATCCAGGAGTCAAAGTAAGTTTTTCAAAGTTTGCATCCTTTCGTCCCATATACCATACCACGGCAGATGCAAAAGGTACACACAGTGTGTGTACGTAGAATTCACCAAAAATGTGAAATTAATGTTGGAAGCTCGTAAAACATCTGAACTAGTAAGAAGCATTATGCATCACCTTTCTACGCACAAATACCGTTTCTCAACTATGACTTGCGATCCACCTCGGACAAACTTCTTTTTCTGTGACTGCAGTGATCGTCTAGGACTTACCAATTCAGAAAATACATTAGATGTATTCACTGATAACGCAATTGGAAACAGCACTTTCAAACAGTCAATTTTAAACAAACAGGTGGGAATTCAAGAATTAATTGAATCATAACTTGAAAAACCGTTACTTCAACGTCGTTATTCAATCATTGAAACGCAGCAAGCTAATTTCGTCAAAGAACTGAAATGTACTTTTTAATCCAGTGGCTTTGTAAGACTTGCTGAAAGAATATTCTTTCGTTTTACAAGATAAAAAATTAGGCTTTGACAGAAACAACGCACAAGCCACAATAATCCATTTGTAATTTATTTCAAGAGGTCAGATTATTTAACACAGAGCATGAGAATATAGTAACGATTTCAGTGTTTTGGTCTTAACTGCAGAGAAATCTGCACTAATAATGGATTTCACTTTCTTATAAAAACTCTTAATATCATCAATGTTGTACCCAGTATTTATTACCATCACATTTATCAGTTCCTTCCCTTTATACCTCTCATCCGGAGTAACAGGCATCTTGTATGCCCTACCCAATAAATCGTTAAGTGTCACTTGCGATTATTCAGACGAGCGGAAGATTCTGGTATCACTGTACCTGTGTAGGTATGTTTTCTGTAGACACCCACTGTAAATTCATTTGCCTTGCTCCATAAATTGATCGAGATATAGAAAAAAATGATCTGCAATGAATGATTAATTTGCATTTACAGCTTTTATTTTCATTTTTGGGTGCATCGCACTGTGGTCCTCCATTTATTAATATTGCTGTTATTATTATTTAACTGCTTAACAAAAGGAAAATATCATTTCTATCTACCAAAATTAACTTCATATTAGAGGTCCACATGAGCCAAAATTTAATCCTGCCCTGCCCAAGCTCAAAGTATGGCTTCAAATAATTTATCCATACACCGAAAAAAGTCTGCCGTCATTTCGCTCCAGGACGAATGGAGGCTGGTCTATTTACAACCTGCCCTGACTATCATATCACTAATACATTTTTCTTTCAGTGCACAAATGCCAGTAATCCTTGATTGAACACTGAGGTTATTTTGGGGTCCAAGGATCAGTATAAAGATATCAGCGGCCAAGTTTATAAAATGTTATTTCAAACTAGTGTATGTGTCGATTTTCTTGAGGAAAATCCCTAAGAAAATCAAGTCAGTAGGATTTTTTTCGATAGCCTGACAGTGTCACGCGCTTCAGACCCAGGCCAGGGTCCGTGCAGACCTCTGCATCATCTACATATATATGTATAGTTAATTCCTCGTTATACCTTTTACTCAGGGATCACTGAATCGTGGTCCAAAACCGCAAAGCCACACTAAAACACGGGTCTGCCTTTTCCTATGAAAAAGGGGATTTGAACAAAGAGAAACTTTCTCATTACTTACTATGTTTGAAGATTCTGCATACTGTATCTTAAGTAAATCCATTGCTCTGATCATACTTTGCATTGCCATGAAGATATTCTGATAAACGAGTTTGATGAAACCACGCTTGTCTTCATCTGAGTACCCTGACCCATGGATGATCCTCATCTGTTTGATGAACGTTGACTTGCCCGACTCTCCTGTACCTATTTGAAGACAAGAACAAAAGTGTTACTTCAGAACCACCTCCATTTCTTAAGCTGAGGAAAAGAAATGCATCAGGAGAAATACAATTTAAATCACTGCCCGAATTTATAACTTGTGTTGGGCAAGGCCGTGGTCTAGGCAACACGGAGTTTTCCTCCGTGGCATCCCAACAATTACTCCATTCACACCCAGAAGAAGGCAATGGCAAACCACTTCTGGATCATCTGCCAAGAACGTATATGAACAGGTCCCAGTCCGAGAAAAGGATGGAAGGATCCTGTTCATATGGACCTGTCGTCAGACAGAACACTAAATAAAATATAAATAAATGAAGGAACCATGCTACAGCTCTCATTTCATTACATTGTACATCCACGCGGGAACCAAAAATCCTTCACTAAAGTACATCATTTCAGACATGACCTTGTTTAAATGTGGTCTCATGAGCTCTGTGGCTGTTATGGTGGACCTACTTCCGACTGTCTAATTACTCGAAGCCAAATTCCTGTACAAGAGGACATTCCAACAACAGATTTGACGAAGGCGGTATGACCTCTGAAACGTTGGCTAACATCAACCAGACTACACAGCGCAATAACCCAGAAGACAGGAATCTACATCTCGTACAGCTTTGCCGGATTCTGTTCCATGTGCAGAAATTCTGTTATGTATGTTCAAGAAGGAATCGTCAGAACGGAAAAGAAACGAACTTGTCCGGCTGGACATTCGCGTCACAGGAAATGATCCAAGATAGGCCAATCAGAAAGGACAATTTGAATTTCAAATTGTGGCAAACACCGAGCCGCATCTACAAAATGATCAAGCTTGGGTATGCAAGTTTCACTCAGCGACCAGATTTCGAGCAGGAAGGCTGTGCTCACTGTTAGTAAATCCGAGAGAGACTCAACCTGACTACAACCGACCCAGAATTTCCCTCACTGGCCTTCATCTGAAGCTCCCCATAAATAATACCTCGGTGGAATCTGACACCTACCAATTGAACAATTCTATCATAGATCATTAAATTCCTGAGACTGTATTTACTACATAACCCAATCCTTACTTATGATACACTTGCTGATATGAAGGAGAATCACTTCTGTGACCAAGCACGGCTGAGTGAAAGAGAGAGTTACAGCCGTCTACAATTTGGATTTACGTGTGCTGGTGAACCAGTTACATGGTAATAAGGAAAGAGAGCGCTGAATATTTCCACTACCAGAAAAATTAAAAAAAAATTAACATGAATATGAGAGTTATCCCAAATTCAATTTGCACGCACTTGTGATTTCGGCAAGCAGATGCCAGTTTGTATTACGTTAAAACCTTTGGTTGAGGCAAAATTACAGCATTTACACACAAAGCAAGCTCACAGCAACCACATATGTGACGCGTATTTTAAACTTAAACCACTCTGACTTAAACCACTCTGACATCAATCACAAAAGGTGGAAATGGAAACGTTTATGAAGCAAAGTGAGCTATACTACCAAATGAGGTAAAGCTCCCAGAAATGTTGAATACCTTATCATACCTTGCGTAGAGGACATGCTTTTGCGTGTGCTGTGATAGTAAATTGAAGGTTATCAACAAAGCTCCACTTTAAAATTCTCCACATTCGAAAACAATCTACATGAGCTGTAATATCGAATATGAGTTAATATTTCCTATGTACGAGGTGCGATCGGAAAGTTTCAAGACTGTGTCAATAGAGGGCGAACCGGATGTAGTACGAACTTCTGCCGCTAGGGGGTGCGGCCTACATTCATAGTGAATCAGTGTGCCAGCCGGCATCATCGAATTA
>NW_019060574.1:302655-327298 GCF_000696155.1 Zootermopsis nevadensis | reverse complement strand
TTAGCTCCGTGTGACTTCTTCCTCTTCCCAAAGATGAAAATTCAGCTAAAGGGAAGGAGATTTGAGACGATAGAAGAGATTCAGGCAGAATCGCAGATGGTGCTTGACAGGCTGACAAAGAAAGATTTTCCAGGGATGCTTCCAGGCTTGGCAGCGGCGCTGGGATCGTTGTGTTCACTCCCAGGGGAACTACTTCGAGGGTGATGGATGAATTTAATACCTGAGATAAGTGTACGGGTTTTTATACGCGCAGTCTGGAAACTTTCCGATCGCACCTCGTAGCATCTGAGGTTTTCACAACGGTGAGTCTGAAGATGGCTGTCTTCTGGGTTGTAGCGCCGTGTAGTCTGGTGAAAGTTTTTAATAACAATATGTTTACACAGGCCCATTTACAACTACAAACAACAAATCTATTACCGCCTACTCAGGCATGCCAACTCACGCACTAAACTGAGCCTACTATTAGGTGTTGTGTAACAGACAGCAACGCAGAAAGTTTTCAAATTCATTAGTTCGACCGGAAAAAACAATTTAGACCATTTAAACATATATACATAACCACCCGGCGTGTAGATGGCGTAACTGCACTGGCCATTAGAAGCTGTGAATGTATCATAAAATCAAAGACTTCAGAACTCTTCCATAATTTAACCTAATTTCTGGTAATATACCTCGTCCATAGGGGGTTATACTGCCATGGCTCGGTGAACACAGCCTCGTTTTGTGGTAGTGCAGCTGTTAGGTTTATGACTGATGAAGTAAGATGGCTGGATTTCAATAATTTCCTGAAGGTACTTGGTATACAGAATCAGAAAAAGCAGTCCTGTACAAAGAACCGACTAAGATGGCTGACTGTATATCGCTCGTCCTTCAAGCGTTGCTTCTCGCACAGCCTGGTGGTAAAATAGCATTCTTCTTTACCGACAGGCACTGTAGCCAATGCGTAAACACAATTTTCGGGGCAGTTACTGAGTGGGGGCAGAGTTTACTGGCCTCACGTTCAAATGCCTAAGCAGAGGTGAACGATCATCCAACCAGATACAGGGTGACGTGTCTTCATCACGACGAACCCCCAGCCATTGCTAGCTTTTCCTGACCGGATTGTAGCTCCCCAATTTCCTCACGATGCTGGACTGGTCGAAAGCTCATGAGAAAATTTCTTCTCCCCCCCCGAGACTCGAACCAGAGAGCATTCCGTGTCACCGGTCCGAAACATGATGCCTCAGACCGCGCGGCTACAGAGAAAATCTTTAATACTTTATTTTAATTGTTAGTGGAAACACACATTTAACCACTATTTCTCATCTGCTGATCTGTAAATAAAAAAAAAGTCAACAACTTGCGTCATTTTCAAATTTAAAATAACAAATAGTTCGTATTATGGCCTACAGAGTACATTCAAGATCCAGAGCCCTTGTGACATATGCGACGAAGTCGAAAGAAAAATCTGACTTCTGTTCGCTTGTTAACTGGTTTTAACGCCGGTTATTACAAACGAGGCTACGTCATTAAAGGCTTCGACCGGGATGTTCTTTTGTTAAATCTTATGTGGTACCGCCTGATTCGACTTCTAATGGTTAAGTGAAGTGTTTTCTTCGCGGTACGGTCTGGATTCGTAAATAATATTCAGACGAGCTTCGGCTTCAAAGGGTTAACCAGCTGATTTTCGTAATGGTGAGGTGTAGTGTTTTCTTCGCGGTACGGACTGAATTCATAAATAATATTCAGACGATCTTCGGGTGACGCATTGAGTACAAGAATCGGCCGTTGATGCACCGTGCAGCATTGCCAACGTATCTCCGCTCTGACCTGTTCCTGGGATGGTAATGCGAAGCTTCGCTCGGTCTAGACCTGCGCAGTTCGTCAGAATCATCGGGGGGGGGGGGGGGGAGAGAATGAGACAGAGATATAGTCTAAGAGGAACCCAGATGAATGAAACGACGAACCGGGCGACGAGTGACTCCACCAACCAACTTCTGGCTTGTGCTTCGCGATACAGTACTCTGTATGAATGGCGAGGAAAGTAACTCAACTATGGCACTCACGTTTCTTAAAATCCATATTCTGGATATCTCGACACGAATTTCCACGTTCATCCATTCACAAAAAAAATGATTTGCAAGTTCACTACTACACATTTTACTTTCTCTGCAAACATTTAATATTAATTATATTAGTTCACGTTGATAGTGGTTCTTAACGTTTAAATATTACGAAGTTTTATTCGTCTAAGTAAATTCCAGCGTTTGCCTAAGTCCACAGACAACTGGATTAAAACTGCAAAGATTTTGAGGTACAACCAAATTATATAAAAAAAATTGTGTGTCCAGACTGCCTCAAGCTATGATTGGCTGACTACAGAAAAACAAATGAACCGAGTATAAACCTCACGTGATGACGATTTCAACAACTGAGACCGAGGTCAGCTTCAAGATTTTCTAATGGCTTTAACACGGCAAGATGGCTGCCCCATAGTGATTATAGACAAACCATTGAAACTGGTATATAAAGTTTGTCTTAGATTTGTATTTTGTAAATATTTTCGGAAAAACTTGTTGCCAACATCCCCAAATGTGGACCAACTGTAACACCTATAAGGGTGTTTAAAATGTGCAAAAAAAAATCGAAGGTATTTTTACACGTCCGGCATAGACCGGAAGGGTGTTAACCCTCAAATGGCGCCGTGCTTGGGATTGCGAAGTCGTAAATACCCCATTAATGCTCTCGCAATATTTTTCATACAATGGCATTTTGAAAGTTGAAATCTTTAAAAAAAAAACAATTATCTTATGCATATTTTGATGAAAAATAATACATATATTTCAAAATTATTTAAAAACTGACACAAATTGTACACAAAATTTTAAATTACTTAAGTTTATTATCAAAAATGTGCTATAATTAGTGAATTTCCTAACTAATAAACCTTTAAATATTTAACTAGATAGTCGTAAAACAGTAAAGTAAAGTTTATCCCGCTATACGCCAAGTAGGCGCTTGGGAGGGGAGATTCTATAGCTCCAACTCATTCTTAATATTGCCGCTAGATGGGGTGAGTGATCAGCATCACGCCCCGGCCGGCTTTACCCCCGGGAAAGGACCCCCGGTACCCAATCTTTGCATGGACTATACCGAAGTACGATTTTAAAGAGAGGACTAAGAAATAGTTCGAAACACGGTCTATCTAGCCTAATGCGTCCCAAGCCAATAATAGAATATAACACATTACGAACACATTAAGCCGTGTTCACCCTGCCAGGTACATGAATACGCCAACGTAGGGTTACTAGGGGAAATCAGGGCTGTGAAGTTGGTACCAAAACCTCCGACTCCTTCATGAAAGATCAATATTTATTAATAACTGTAAACCTACTAAAATGATACCACAAGAAATTTCATCATCACCACGTGAATCATCAGCATACTTTTCAGACTTATAACCTATATTTAAATATAAGTCTAATGGTTATTAAGGATAATCGGTCTTCGGACCAACAATCTACAGCACAGGAAGTATACTAAACACTCGACGGGATATTACGAATTTTTTTTTTAAAAAAAAACTCTGAATTAAATAAAAGTTACTTTAAAGAGTAAAATGTCGAGGTTTGTTAGAATAAATGGCTATCCGACTCGTTCATATTTTAAAGCGTAGTCACAAAGTACTGGGATTATCTCGCCAGTTGTATATGATTACATCACTTCCGGTTCGAGACTCGAAATTTTTTTTAAGACTGATTTTTTTTTCACAGTGTTTACAAAATCAGCAGACTTTTTATCCAGTTCCGGCAACGCACAAAGACGACAGCTCATGTTATGATACTTGGGGGGCAATATTTCAATCGACTTGTCTACGAGGGTTACTTCAAAAGTCATGACAACGTCTTTGCCCCCCCCCCCCCCAAAAAAAAAAAATTAGTCGCCATGACTTTTGAAGTAACCCTCGTATATGGGAACCCGTAGATTCGTGTTTTTTGTGGTAAATCTTCCAACTCATTGTATTACAATGACCAATCGATGATAAATACAAACTACGATCCTCAGGTCCAAGAATTATCAGCAACCACAGAAAATGAATAAATTAAGATGCTCTTAAGCGTCTCTTAATACAGATCATCCTCTTGAACAGTGAAATAAATTGACTTAACGCATCTAAACTAATCCCTGAGTCACGACGTCAGGTTTCGAATGTGGGACATACTGTCCACAGACCAGGAGAAAAACCCTGCAAGGGGGAGTCGTTTCTGGTCGGTGCGGAGGGTATGTTTACTGCCTGGTAGACTAGAGGGCTGCTATTGGTGGGAAGTGTGATACGTCAAAGTTTAAGGCTACTACACAGACTGAAAACATCAAGCAGTTAAGAGTGGCGTGTAGTGAGTGCACATCTAATGTGTTGCGATAATATTCTAGATTAAATCGCTGTGCCGCTGTGAGGTAATCTTAAAGCTGTACCCATCAGAACACGTGAAAGATTGTCGTCTGTTGTTCGTTCAGTGGTTGTGGAACGAATGCTTTTAGGATCGGTCGTCACTCACCGCGAAATCTTGCGCATGCGCGTATATCGAATTCCTAGCAGGGATTTTCTCCTGGTCTGTGGACTGTACGTGTCCGTTAACGCCTGCGTTCACTCGCGATTTCAATCACGTTACAGAATTAAACAGGATGTTTCTAAAACACACAGCGTTATATTAAAGGTGTGTTCTGCGTACAAGTAAACACCGGTCCTTAAACGCGTTTTCGAGCTATGGCCCTCAAGATCGCCGGACTTCAACCGAGCGAATTTTTGTTTCCGGGGGACATGTCCAACAATTAGCACTGTTTGTGATCTGCTGTTGTCAAAACACAATGATCCATGACTCAAAGTCTACTTTTGGCACAGAACACGTCCTGAAATAGGCGTGGTGTTTTCACTCTGTATTCGACACGCCACTCACTGAAATCACGGCACAACAAAATATCAATACTGGACCCCCAACCCAACCCAACTTCGTTCGCATTTCTTGCCATCACAGTAGCCACAGTCAGCATTTATTTTTTAAAAAAAAAAAATCCGCCCACTACAAACAATGCACTCGCCAAGCGTGAAGGACATTTAGAATTATATACGTTATACACCAGAGATGTTTTCCATTTCAATGAAACATTGCTCATGAACTGAAAGGCACAGAACGTAAACTAAACGCATCTGAAGTAAAATTATCAATTTTCTGTGACATACATTTTACTGGTGTTGAATGAGAGCGCCGGCAGATGGATCTGCATTCAATGTCGGTCTACACGCCGTTAATCAAGTCGGGGGGGGGGCGACTGTAACCCCTGCATCTCTTGTCCTCCCAGTAAGTTTCGGTGAGGAGGTAGCCAAGTGACAGGCCCGACCCTGCCAAATCCATTTCTTTTTCTGACGGGATACGTGTGATTCAAGATTATGCAAATTACGATTACTTCAGCGGTATGTTATCAGACTTCTCTACCTTAAATGGCCTCGAATAACCTCGGAGGACACGGGTTCCTATTCGAAAGTTGTTCTCTCTGAGTCCCTCTAAAAGCTCCCTCAGTTTTGCCCTAACATTTTGAATCACCCTGTATATATCGAAAAGGGTTAGGATTTTGTTGATTCCGACGTGCATGTGTTTTGTATAAATAAAAAAGTCAATCTTGAACCACCTTCGTACTTTTGAATGTCTCTGGTGGGGGGGGGGGGGCAGAAGGCCTGGTTGTTTTGAGTGGACTTGCGAACAAAACACGCGCGAACTGAATCCAAAGAAATCTTCAATGACAGGTCGCCCGCCTACCGGAATTTTTCCTTTACAAACGCAGCCAGTCTGTTCAAAAAATCCGCACCACTTGCAAAATCTACATTTTTTTTTGTGACGATTTCGTACGGAACCCAAACTTTGTACTGTAACCTCAGACCCAGACTCACGAAACCACAGAAGGGAAGACACGCCATTTTGATAAGTGTATAGTAGCGCCTCGGGTGGAAAGCTCTGGAAGCTAAACTGACACGAATAGAAACTTGATTATATAAGCTCATCAAATGTGTTTTAAATTCCTCTGCCCTTCGATTCATGAGAAATGCAACACATATTTCGCGAGTACACTCTGTGAAAGCAATAGATAGCATCATCTTGCCGCCAGCCAATATATCACGTGGTTGTTACGTCACAACAGAAGTATTAATACTTCCCGCGTAAGTCAAATATTTAATTTTAAACCAAGAACAACAACACACAAAATAACCGAGTAATGCGTGAACTTGTTTGCTTAGCGGTTTTAATAAACTGTCGGGGCTGCCCGTAAGTCGATAACAAAGGCTCTAGGTCCTGTAAGATGGTGGGGGGGGGGGGGGATCACCCGGCTATAGTCGGAAGAGTAAAGTTTGGGTTTGTCATAGTCGGTGACGTCACGCAGTTAACACAATTTGTATTCCACAAAAATACAAAATTTTCGTCGTATAACACACGTGGATAGCCACGGTGGTCTAGCGGTTAGAACGCTGGCCTTGTAATCCTGGGGGTCTCGGGTTCGATTGCCGGCGGTGCCCGAATTTATAACTTGTGTTGGGCAAGGCCGTGGTCTAGGCAACACGGAGTTTTCCTCCGTGGCATCCCAACAATTACTCCATTCACACACAGAAGAAGGCAATGGCAAACCACTTCTGAATCATCTGCCAAGAACGTATATGAACAGGTCCCAGTCCGAGAAAAGGATGGAAGGATCCTGTTCATATGGACCTGTCGTCAGACAGAACACTAAATAATAATAATAATAATAATAATAACACGTGGACTACGCAGCAAATATGCACGTTATGATCTATCATTAGCGATGTTTCCTGTTTACAAAATTCTTTACAGACTAATTCGCATTTAATAGTAAATATCCTAATTCTACGCCAGTCATAAACTTCAAGACAAGTGACGATAGAAATCGAAGTGAAATTTAAAAATTCCAAGGGATAAGCAGTTTCCTTCTCAGCGAATATAAATGCAACAGTGAACTAAATTACTCAGAAGAACGTGTAAAGTTTAGAGGTTTCTTAAGGCGGTGATGATATCGTAGTGTGTATTTGTCAGTAGATACCAACGCTTCGGAGGGACAGACTGCCTCCACTTTAATGACATTGTTCCTGCCGGGATTCAAACTCTGGTCGCCCAAACCGTCGTCAATTACTTTAAAGTGCTATGATCGATAATCGATTGATAATCGCTAAGGACATACAACTCTACGCCCCAAAAGAGATATTTTACATTCTCTCAGAGCCGAGAACGAAAATATACGTTTATCGGGGATTTAGCGTCGATCATACTCGTAGATACTGAACAACGGTCGAGAAGAATGTACTGTCCACAGACCAGGAGAAAATCCCTGCAAGGGGGAAGTCGTTTCTGGTCGGTGCGGGGGGGATGTTTACTGCCTGGTGGACTAGAGGGCTGCTATTGGTGGGAAGTGTGATACGTCAGAGTTTTACGCTACTACACAGACTGAAAACATCAAACAGTTGAGAGTAGCGTGTAGTGAGCGCACCTCTAATGTGTTCTCATAATATTCTAGATTAAATCGCTGTGCCGCTGTGAGGTAATCTTAAAGCTGTACCCATTAGAACACATGAAAGCCTGTCGTCTGTTGTTCGTTCAGTGGATGTGGAACGAATGTTTTTAGGATGGGTCGTAACTCATCGCGAAATCTTGCGCATGCGCGTATATCGAATTCCTAGCAGGGATTTTCTCCTGTTCTGCGGACTATACCTCCTCCATCATCAATGAGACGTCCACCTTCTAAGATCCAAAATTTAAAAATACCATCACAGATGGAGCGAACTACAAAAGTTCCTTCACCGACTGCGAGTATGTACGCAAGACAGGCGAGGGTTGTGGCCAAGCAGCGACGGGTGGAACGAATTTAATGCGAGGAGAGAGACGTTACAGCAGGTTACTGACTCCCAGCGACCGCGTCGTCCCCACCCTACCTCTGGCTCAGCGCCCCTACGGTCGATAGATACTCCCTCCACTCGAAAACGCCAAAGCCCCCAAGGGCCAGCGCCTGCCAGCCAGCAACACGGCCATTCACCAAACTGTTCAATGGCACTGCCCACGTAGTTTTCATTCTTGGAGTCTGGAACTCGTGTAACCATAAGGCCGTGAATTATCCGGAAGCATCTCCTCTTAATTTCCAATGTCTTTAGCAACAAAATAACATTGTAGTGCATGAACGTACCCACTAAATAAAAAAATATGATATTAAATCATCACTGGCTTCACTGATGTGGTGGACATTATTTTTTGAGCATAAAACTCCTTACGTATGAAATATGTTGAATCCATTCCAGACGCCGTCTCCAAGAATTGCCTTTATTAGGAAGGCAGCCTTCGTGAGTTTTTTTTTCCCCTAGAAAGGCTACGATGTAACTGACTATGGACAAGTCAAATCAAACTTTATTCAAAATAAACTAATGTTTTCTATTATGCGTGGATACTACACCAGAAACTGACCGGAAAAGTCAACATCTTATTTTGACGTATATAATCCAAAGTTCAAGAAACTGGAGGCTGAATTGCTACATTTTCAAACGAGGTACGTAAAAAATGGTTTACACTGCGTTATACAATTTTTTGGAATACTGTCTATACATATAATTCTAAGATTAATTTAATTATCGGTTATTAAAATACGCTGTTCATAAATGAACAAGCACGGACAGTGCATACACCACACCGGAATACACGTACCTTAACGCGCATAAATCCAAACTGTTCCACACTTCCCACTTCGGCCGCCAGATCGCAGCACCTCCATATCCACCTCACGAGTTTCCGTAACCGTAATTTCGTTATCAACGCTCGTAGGATATTCAAAAGTGTGATTCCGAGGTCGTGCAGAATGGCACGACCTCCACGTGAAATTTCATCCAAGTCCGTCCAGTGGTTCTCGAGTTGAATCGATTGGACGCACAGACGCGACCAGCCCACGGCGTGTTCTCGCTTTTAACTTCGTGCAAACGCGTAATAATACTAAATGTTTTCCAATATCATCATCACGGGTTCTACAGCCTATTACAGCCCATGACCGCCCCAATAACAAAGTCAATATGATACATGTAGGCTTAGGCAGCTGAGGTTTAAAGACATAGGTTGTCCTCGTCTGGCATCAGACATGCGCGGTGTAGTTATTGCAGGTGTTAACATAAAAATGTTTTTGGTCTCAAATTCGACTGCTATGGGCACGCCACAGAGAACAGGCCTCTCAGATGTATAAATATTTTTTTTAAAAAATAAATAACCCCCCCCCCTAGCATTTCACTACTTACCATACTCGGAAAAACTCCCACAAAAATGCTCTAAGAACTAAAGTCTTATCGTCTGCTCTCCCACGGACATGGAATGTAATTCGGAATTTGGTTCGATCTATGCCTTCTCGCATCTGGGATTCCTTCTTCCCATCAGCACAAAACAATCTTTGAAACTAGAGATCAATCAATAACGCACGCTACGTCCTTGATCCAGATGTCTCCCCTTCTTCGCCTAACAACACCCTAACAAATACCAGTTCACCACCATTTCAATTTCAACCCCACCCCCGGATTCAGGACACACGCGTCACAATTAACTTGGCATTGGTGACTTGTACACGTTATCAGTGAACTCCGATGGACAAGATTATAATGATGATAAAGTAATGTACAGTACCAGTGTGGTGTCACGCCCTGGTTGGAACTCATCCTTAATACACGGGATGTCCGAGTTCGAATCTCGGATCTCCGGACAAATGTACCTTAAACCTGATGGCGGACGATTCCTTACAAATGCTTTCCTATTAATTATACACTAATTATACTACCACTCAAAGTTATATGATCTGTGCTGTTAAAATCGTCGAATTATAAATAAAATTCCAGAAGTCTTGTACATCTGCGTAAAATTTTGACTTAAATTTCAGTATGATCAGTGCCCACAATAGAATTCTGGTAAAAACTCATTTTGCTCGTAAACGCACTACTTAAATTTCTTTGCAGTCTCTCTATTCAGGACCAACAACTTAAAATGTTACGAATAGAAATTCCGTCATCAGGGCGATTCTTAGTATGAAGATTTCTGTCTTCTGGGTTGTTGCGCTGTGTAGTCTGGTCGATGTTAACCAACGTTTCAGAGGTCATACTGCCTCCATCATCAGGGCGATTCTTAGTATGAAGATTTGTCTTCTGGGTTGTTTCGCTATGCAGTCTGGTCGATGTTTACCAACGTTTCGGAGGTCATACTGCCTGCTTCATCGCCCTGATGACAGAGGCAGCATGACCTCTGAAACGTTGGTTAACATCGACCAGACTACACAGCGCAACAACCCAGAAGACAGAAATCTTCATAGTCACCGCTGTGAGAACCTCAAATCTTACAAATGAATCCATTTAACACAGGGTGGGGAACAGAAGACAGAAAGCTTATTCCCTTTACTGATAAGGCGTCACAGACTTCTATATCACCGCCTGCAAGTCACAGACGACAAAATGTTTGCTCGCCAGGGAGTTTCGTCTGCAAACTTTTTAAGGCTGTAGCCAATTACTGTAAGGTACAAGACCAATAATAATGAAACGTGTCACGTTACATTCTTTGGTTTTCCTGAACTCAACTTAGCAGGGTAAGAGAAGTGCTGAAACTTCAATGTCCTACAAAAAGGTGGTATATATACAGAAGTCGTGATGCCTCTACGTCGTGGTCTAGCCGCTGTGCCTTCGTTTAACGACTGGTGTAAAATTTAAACTCGGAAATTGAGTGTAAGGCACACGAGAGGTCTGGAGGATGGAACTATCAGAGCGGGGGCCCAGGTAGCTAAGGCGAAGGACAAATTCCTGACATCTCACACATAATCACAGGTCTGTTCTTTAACGTACGTGGTGTTCTGAGACGTAAATCATTCTCGACTTTACGTCAGCAAATATCGACACGATTAGCGATTGCTAGAAGGGGTCCTGGTGATTCACGCGGTATCACTGCGTACGTGCCGCAAGTCAACTTACTCTACGGAGTACACGCCCTTCTAGAATATTTGAACAGTGTTATTCTTATGTAAATTACGGGTCTCAACTCGATCTGGGCACGGTTCAAATTACAGCAATCAAAGTTGTACGCGTCTCACCCACTGCGGGTCCAGGCAACAATTCCACCCTTGTCTTCTTAGAATCTTCGTAACTACCGACTTCCTGGCGAAATTCGTAAATTCTGGCCCATGCAAACTCCCACGTACTACCCCAATCCATGCAGTTATTATTGGCAAACACTTGTTGTTATATTTATATATTTAGTTTCATTTTTTGTTTTACTTTTATTACTATTGAAATAAATTAATTACTTATTATATTTTATCCTAAACTCTGGTTTAGTACTTAGCTGTTATCGGCCATTTTGGCTGTTGTCAAGTTCTTAAATAAAGTAATTGAATTATTATTATTTTTTTAAAGTGTTACATGTATTATATAGTTTTATTGTTAGAGATGATTACATATTTTACGAAAGCGTCTTCCGAATGATGTATGAAGATCTTAAAATGGCGGTCTTCTGCTGTTCCCTGATGTCGTGTTCGCCCGGGATGTTGGCCAAAAATTTTCTGAGTGACCTGAAGACAGTTCCAGTCGCTCCTATAATTTTTGGGATTACTTTAGCTTGAACCTTCCACATTCTCTGTATTTCAATGAGAAGGTCCTTGTATTTCAAGATCTTATCCGTTCCCTTCTTAGTTACATTTCTGTCGGTTGGTATCGCTGTATCAATTAAGAGACAAGTTCCATTTGTGATATTATTATTACTGCACGAGCGGCTCTGGGCATGGCCAGTATAACATCTTCCTGAGAATGACAAATATTTTGCAGAAACAAATTCAGTCAGGATGGAGTGCAAGACAAGACTCGCGAAATTTTCCACACGATCTCATCCCATGATTCGGTGATTTAAACTCGCCGCCCCCCCCCCCCTCAAGACACAGACACCGCCCTCCATCTTTGATAAACATTGCCAACATCAGCGAAAAGACCACAAGAGATGCCACGTCGCGTGTTGATGTTCAAAACATCAAAAACTCTTTGCATATTAGTCAAAAACTCAGAAAAACCCATCTGAAGCTTGGAACATTCTGCAAACGACATCGGTAATTACTACTGCAAGAATGAAGATAGATTTCCCTTTCGTATAATTTCAATGACACCTTCAACAGCTGACAGAAATGAAACAGAACCAGGTTCTATTCCCGAAAACCACTGACAGATTAAAAACCAAAGCTGCTCAATTACATTCGATGTCTCATGCCTCGGAAGTTGACTGATTTGCTACTAAGTCACATTCAGTATACAAAGACACATAACCTGTGTGTCCAACTGTAAACTAAACCAAAGTCACATGACACAAAGGACAGAAATTTCAATTTATTATCATAATTCAAATTCATGAAGTCTCAGCACATCGAAAGCACTGGAACGCTGAGATACACGTAAGAACACAGCAGGGGACACCATTTTTGAGATTATTTGAATTAATTTCCCCTTTTGCCACTGATGATGACCTCTTGAGGTCGAAACGCATTTGGCACTAGTACCATTTATAGTGTTAACAGTTAGTTAGTTTGTTTTTATATACCAATTTGTGACTATATTTTGAGACATTTTATTAAAGTGAACGCTGATACTTTCAAAAACAATGTTACATTGTATGAATTCCAATACACAGAAGCTCATTTCAGTTACCAAAATAACATTTACGAGTCAACAGTAATTAATGTCTGTAGCAGTAACTCGACACGCATTGATAAAACAATCCACTTAACATTATACAATACGATGAAACAATGAGAAATACACAATGATTATTGGAGTCCAATGGACAATGTAAAATGTTCTAATTAATAAATGGTTACACGTCCAATGTTTTATCGGTGGAGAGTAATCACCACATATTAAGACCGTCGTTACGCACTCAGGCCTATTTGGAAAGATGCAATGACTTAACTGAACCATGGAAAAATTAAGAAAATTATAATACATTTAAATGAAATAATAAATACTGCAACTAAAAGGTGCTTACGAACTTCGAAAAATGCCAATTATGGTCTATCCCGACGACAGAGGCAGAATGTTCCTCCATAACAATGGTATCAACCTACAAGTCCACATGGCATTACAACTCAGAAGGCCCACAGCGACACGGTCACCACTAAGGGCCTGAATTATCAACGTAAAATAAATTTACAATACACATAATAATAATAATTCAATTCAATTCAAATAATAATAATAATAATAATAATTTGTTTCTTGCTTGAGCTGGGCTAACTCAGTTAGTATAGAGACTGGCTACGGACTGGACGACCGGGGTCTGATCCCTGATGGAGCCAGAGGATTTTTCCTCTAGCCTCTGCATCGAGACTGGCTCTGGGGCCCACCCAGCCTCCTTTCCAATGGGTACCGGCTTCCTTTCCCGGTGTAAAGTGTTGCCAGGGCTTGCGACTTAGAACTCCCCCAACGCCTATACGGTGTATAGCGGACAGCTTTATTTTTCTTCAGTTACTTGCAACATACACTGATAACATTTACAACATTTAAATTTTGAACTCATGAAAATTCATTTTAAGTCTGTCTCTTGTCCATCTTGAACTAAGAACAGTAGAGACTTAACTGCTCATATGATATGACATACTTTCCATACAGGAGTGAACAGATCCGATAAAGTTAAACTTTAATTTTAAGCTTCAGAACAGAACACTTTGGAAACAAAACCATCAGCTTACTACCTTGTTCTGTAATTGTGCGCTGGGGTTTCGGATTCTGAGCCTGATAACACACACACAAAATTACATATAATCCTAATTACTCTAATTGTACCATACCCTCCACCACACTGCGCTAATTACCAAAATTATGACGGACAAGTAAAATAAATTAGAGCGTCCATCTTAATTTCAAATACCATGAAAATTTGCCCCCAAACTTTAAATGCCTGTGCCCTGAAACTCGGAAGACATTTCAGATAGGTCGAAACTCTGAAGAAGTATTCTGGTCCTTGCAAGGAGTTTTTGTAGCTCCAAAGCTACACACAATACAATGGCAGCAGGACCAAAGTTTCTTGTTTTGATGAGATTACAACAGCAAGGGCCAAAAGTGTCCTTGGTTTGAGCTCTGGTAAAATTAACTATTATTTATATTAAAAACTAACTATCGTTGATGATTATTTAAAGACAAACAAAGTAAAGATAACAGAACAGCACTTCTAACACCAAAATTCTTTTCAGAGAGGAGTTACCTCCCAAAATTATATTACAGAACCAGAATTCAGGTTAAACATTTAAGAACATAACAGATGCAACAATCTTAACGAAACACGACAAAGGAGAAATTGTATCTATTCCCAGAATACCACAAACATTGTCTGATAACCCCTTAGAGTTTAAATGTTTACAGCTTCCTACTAAACTATGCTTCACTATGATAATCAATTTTTTTTTGTAGTGTTCTGTCTGACGACAGGTCCATATATTATGAACAGGATCCTTCCAACCTCTTCAGGTTGTCAGGGACCTGCTCATACATATATACATTCTTGGCAGAGATGATCAGAAGTGGTTTGCCATTGCCTTCTTCTGTGTGTGAGTGGAGTAATTGTTAGGATGCCACGGAGAAACCGGGGAAGCCCCCGGAGGAAAACTCCGTGAAGCCTAGACCACGGCCTTGCCCAACACAAGTTATAAATTTGGGCACCAATCACTAACAATTCGGTCACTAACTAACAAACTAGATGGCTTACGGAACCTGAAGGTTCATCACTGAACTAACCAAAGCCCTCATTCTTCTCGACTTAATCACCCTGACAATATTGGAGGGGAGTACAGATTTTTAAGCTCGTCATTATGCAGTTTTCTCCACGCCCCATCGTCTTCTCTCCTAGGCCCAAATATCCTCAACACCCGATTCTCAAACACCTGCAATCTGTGTTCCTCCCTCTGAGTGAGAGACCATGTTTCGCACCCATACAAAACAACAGGCAAAATATTTTGAACTGAGAAGTAGCAAGCATTTCCGGAATTTAGTCTCCTCCTAACTTCCTTGTGAGTATCATTTTGATTTGTTACAGACTTCAATCATTAATTTCATTAATTAAGCTACTGAATGTATATTAATTACCTTCTTTTCCGAGTTTGTCATTTTACTATACATCTAGGAATTTTTCAGAATTTAATAAATTTATGGTGCAACTAATCTCAGAAGGAACTGTGGGTTAAACTATGATTTACATTCAAGCAGAATATCTTTGTAACTAATTACTGCAAAGACAAATGTTCTTGGGTTTGAGGACAATAATTTTTGTGACAGTCAACAAGACATAACAAAAGAACAGGCCTATGATAAGCTTCCAGTACAAAACACTGATAAATGCAAGCAGTAATCAGATTTCCCCACAGTAACAACGCAGGCTCTCAGCTAGTTATCACAAAATTTTAGGACTTCATATCAAATTTTGCTAATGTCCCTCCCTTCTCAGTTCTCATAGCTCCCACATTCATACTAATAACTGTAAGGAAAAATCTTCTCCTGCGCAGAGGCACCACACAATGCAGGCACGCAGGACTACAGGATAGCTCCACGCTATCTCAACTTGAGTACTAGAAAGAGAACAGTGTTCTTGGTTTTTACCTTCCCTCACAAAATGAAAGTAATCTATCTAAATAGAGTAGAGCTATTCTTCAAAAGCTAATAGTCACTTGGCTACTTATGAAATTCCCCGTCTTTTGTAAAAAAAAAAATGCAATTTGTGACTGAGAAAAACTGAAAAGTGTGCACTAAACATAATATTCTGTACTGAAGCATCAGTGCACGTGGTGTAGCATAAAATATTGTGGTTTTCAATCCAGATGTGATTCGTATGGTTATAAATATGGACGAATGAAGGAGAAACTGACTCTAATTTAATGTAAGATACTACTATGTCACTTCAGAAAGGTTATGAAAATCTGTTGATGAACATAAATGGAAATTCCTAAACTCAGGACCATGAGAAAGCTTTTTGTGGTTTATTTGACAAAAAGGTCAAAAGCTCAGACCATACAACACCAGATCACAAGATAATCGCTAAATAATAACTTAGAAAAGCATGTGGAAGTGGTCACAGCCTTACCTGACCCAACAGATCACCTAACCTCAACTAACCTAACCTGTCCAAACAAAAACTAACTTTAAAAAAAAAATACCTAACAATGTCTCACCAAAACTTTCCTAATCAAAGGTAAACAAACTTAACCTAACAAATTAAACTACCCCGTCCTAACTTTTCCTAACGTAACCAAACCAAATTAACCTACACTAACCTAACCTGCCCTAACCTCATCTGACCCCACAACACCTAGCCTGATATAACCAAACCACATTCTTGGACATTCATGATTTTCAAATTTTAAATTTCTTATGATTTAAAAAAAAATTAAATCAACTGTAAAGTGACTGGCTACCGACTGATTCACTGACGTTCTACTCCTGGCAGGAGCAGGATTATTTTTATTGCCATGTCCAGGATGACTCTGGGGTATACCCATCCTCCAATGCAGTTGCTCCTATGATATTTTCTCTCGGGAGTAAAGTTGCTGTAACATTAAGCTGACCACATACTGTTCCTTTTTCAGCAGAAAAGCCCCTCATGAAAGTCTGTAAGTTGTAAATCCACGGCTAGAAACCAATGTATTAAAGCTGAGAAAATATTACACCATAATTTGGTCGAGTTCTGTGTGCAATTTAATTCAACGTAATTTCCTTCTATTTCAAGTTTTCTATATGTTTGTGGTTTGCATACGAGTATACTTAGTTACTACTTGTTCATCGTTTCGTTAGCTGAAACATATTTGTATAAAGTGAAGCTTTCACAATGACTGAAGTTGATTAAAGATTCTCTGCTCTCGAAACGTTGGCTGAAGATTTTTTTTTATTCACCATTCGGCCACCTGATGTGGCTTGTAATCCGTAAAATATATTTGTTAATATGCAACATTATGCAGAGTTAAGCATTATATTTTTGGCAAAGGTCCATTCATTTCCCTCATGTCCACCTGCACTGCCAGGGTCATAGCTTTTCTCCTTATTAACTAACAATACCTCCATCTAACGTTGAAGTTAAAACTGAAAGTTCACTTAAACTCCCTCTATGTTTCCATGGTGTGTGATGTTTTACGCACATAGCAGCTCTAACCTTACGCATACACCAAATCCTAATTAACACATACATTCATCAATGTCAAAACTATTAGTAAAAAAAATATTATTCATTCTTCTGGACATTATAATCACAGTTCAGCCATGTCGACTGTGGTCTTGGTTCTGACACCATACAGTCCTGTAACTGGTTCACGTCTATCCTAAAGATGAGACAATATGTTCCTTAGAAATGCTGCTAACCACACACAAGACTGCATGTTGTCACAACCTAGAAGATTACAATCAACACTTTCACCACCACAAAAACCTCAAATATCATACAGAATAAATTTGTCTGCCAAATCAAGTGATAAACCAGCCAGCAGACAGCCATCTTCATACTCACCACCATGAGAACCTGAAATCTCACTTTCCAGTCTTGTTTAGGAAGCAAAAACTTTTGATGATTCCACGAGAGCCCTATTATATCCTAATTGCCACCACATGCATGTCAGGATACTGTCAGTATTCCATCTATATTATGTTGAACATAAACTGGAATTCTTAACAAAATTTATGCCCAAACAATACTGTGGATGACACTGGCCAATCACAGACAAAATGTATGTAAGATACAACGTAGATAAATTAACTACGTGCAGAAGAGTCCTCTTTGAGAAGTTAACAGTCTCTCAGTCAAGAAAGTCCAATCCCTTTACGGAACCCAGAAGTTCATTAACATTTTCACAGGAGCTCACGACTGAACCTCTAAATAAGGCATTAATGTTTTCAAGCTTACGATCTCAATTACTTTGCACCAACTTAATAAATACTTTTAAAAATAAAACTTCATATAAAATAAATGTGCATAAAAGCAAATTTTCATATTTATATATAATAACTTTCATAAAATGCTTTTTTAATCCAGTAAATGCACAACAACATACACCCGTAATTACGTTCAGATTTTTCGGTCACAACTGACCATTCATAACATCTCGTTCAATGTATTCACAGCTATTCTCCATATCTGGAGGCCTTTCCCCATTCACAACCTGACAAGTAACCCACTTTACATGGCATTTCATTCAATTGCAATCTGTTAATTTTGGAGTCATTAAGGTCTCAACACAGCACACAAATTTCAGAAATGCCGAGTCTGTTGTCCACTTGCCACATTTTTATGGAATAGGAAAAATCATATTAATTTATGCAAGGTCAACCTTCTTCAAACTGGCTATCTATCTTGTATTTGCCAGCAAACAATTCATCCATACTTTGGTGCGGCAAAGTCAGTAGTTGATGCATTAACAAAAATAAGAACGTGATTCTGAAAGCTTGGCGTAGTTGACGCATTAACAAAAATAAGAATGTGATTCTGAAAGCTTGGCAGGAGAACTGTAGTAACAAAAGGAAAAAAAAAAAGAGCCGTCATACTGAGGCAAGCAATGGGTACCTGGAATCATTCAGGATAAGGTGTAAAATAATAAAATCTTTCAGGTACAGCTACATCAATTGCTTACACAAACAGACCAATGTTTCAGGAGCCACCTCCATCCCCATCATGAGGGTTCTGGTGTGACTGTACATCACAATCATCCGCTATATACACCTGTCCAGGGCTGGTACTCATGACTGGTCCCTAGCCAATCGGAGCTGGCGGACAGAGTGGAGCGCTCATGTTGTGTGGCCCTGCTTTCCTACTGGTGATTTTGCTAGACCGCCTGAGCATGTTTGTCATGAGATACCACGCCCAACTCAAGGTTAAACCTCTGTCCCTATTGAAGTTATTAAAATCTAGGTGAATCTCTAAGGCTTCTTTTATAAGATGGTCCATAGTTTTGTAATGTTGCTGAAGTTGATCTTGTGTCATGTTTCAGTGCGATGTTCTGCCGCTGGTGGGTCAAGACATCTTATGTTCTCCTTGCATCTGGTCTCAATGATTCTGTCAGTCTGTCCAACATACACCTTGCTGCATTCACAGGAGATATGGTATATGATGAGGACTTTCGGACCAAAACTGTCCTTGACAGATCTCAGCATAAGGATACTTTTCCTAGCCAGGATGTGGATGGTTTTGATGTTATGCTGAGTCAGCTGTCTGCTTATCTTGTTTGTGGCACAGTGTTGGTATGGCAACACAGCTACACCGGTCACCTCAACACACTGCAACTGTGACTTACGTTTACAATATCGAGTACGAACAATGTCATGCCTGATGTATCAGTTCTGCCTGAAGGCCTTCTTCCACCACTCCAATTCACCCCTCAAGGCTTTGAGCACCGCAGATGCTTCTAGCCCGCCAGATGAGTGTGGTCATCAGTCCTCTTTTGTGCCAGATGGTCTTCTGACTTCACATGAAGGTACAAATCTGAGTGGGTAGGTTTTCTATACACAGTGTGTCCAAGTGAACCATTTGGTTCCCTGCTTACTTGGATGTCCAAGAGCAGAAATGTCCTTGCTCAACTTCCACTGTGAATTCCATGTTCAGATGGATACTGTTTAGACGTAGAAAATCTTAAGAGCTTTTCCTTTCCATGGGGGCATACTTAGAATGTGTCATCCACATATCTGTACCAACAGGCTGGCTTCATCTCTGCAGAACCTAATGCTTGTTGTTCAAAATATTCCATATAGAAATTGGCTATTACAGGAGCAAGGGGACACCATGACAAGACCGTAAGACTGGTCATAGAATGTTGCATCATACATAAAATACATAGTGGTGAGGACCTGTCTGAAAAGAGCAAATGGTGTGACTTTGTACATGCCCAGACAGAAACTGTGGTGTGTCCTCCAGTGGAACATTGGTGAACAATGATATGTCGAAGTTCACCAGGAAGTCCATTTCTTGTAGGTTGATGGTGTTCAGTTTCTAGTTAAACACTCTGGAATTTACAATGCAGTATGCTGATTGCCTGACCAAGGGGCTGAGTAGACTCAGCCAGCAAACAGGTACACAAGCTAAAATAGTTCACCGTCAGTCTCAGCGGAATGTTGGTCTTGCGGAACTTGGGAAGACTGCATAATCTAGGAGAAACCAAACTTTGGGGTAACACCCTGTTTTGCAAGCTCTGCTGGAACGTCAGACTTCTTCATGACAGCACCCATCTGTCTCTCAATTCTGCCTGTCAGATCTACTGTTAGCCTCCTGATCCTTCTTCCTGAGTGTCCAAGTCTCTGCTCCATACGTAACACTTCACTAGTTTCTTCTTCATCTCCAAGCCCAACTTGCTAGTGAGAAGTATCCTCTTCTTGACGAGAGCTGCCTTGGCCATGGCTATCCCTGCTTTTACTTCCTTGGTGCATAGGGCGTCCGTCGTGACTATGCTTCCCAAGTACTTGAAATGCTCCACATTCTCCATCTGTTGGTTTCCAATTGCAACGTTCAATGGTTCTGCTCTCGGTGCTATCCTCATTACCTTTGATTTTTCAATGTTGATTTCCAAGCAAACAGGTACACAAGCTAAAATAGTTCACCGTCAGTCTCAGCGGAATGTTGGTCTTGTGGAACTTGGGAAGACTGTATAATCTAGGAGAAACCATACTATGGGGTAACACCTTGTTTTGCAAGCTCTGCTGGAACGTCAGTTCATGACAGCAGCCATCTGTCTATCAATTCTGTCTGTCAGATCTACTGTTAGCCTCCTGGACACGAGATCACCGAGCACCATTTTTATTTTGTTGTGATAGTCTGTGCTCAATAACGTAACTGTCACGTTGCCTTAATCTACAGGACGATTTGTGATGTCCTTGTAATTTCATAGGGCCAGTAGCACATCTCACTCTGCTTCTGAGATATTCCTCTTCTGCAGTTTACAATTCCATAGGATACAAATTGTCCCCTGCCATATCACTTCTGCTGTTTCTATCGAGAGAAGCAGGATTGCTCGTTCTACACAGCTGATGACATTTTCCAAATTAGCTCATGGATTTTTTGTGTGGGCAAAATTCAAACCCATACTTAAAAGGGTGACAACTGCAGAAACAGAAACTCTGTCATTGAGGTTTACTATAACCTTCTCAGAGTCTATGCGGTCCTGTAACTTCCCATAACTTCAACACGGACAGAGGTTTCACCATGAGTTGGGCATGTTAACCCATGACAAACGTTGCCAAGCAGTCCGGCAAAAACAATAAGAAAGCAACGCCACACAATAGGAGTACTTGGCTCCACCCACTAGCTCAGACTGGTTACGGGTCCAGTCATAAGTACCGGTCCCAGACAGGAGACGATTGTGGTATCCAGTCACGTTAGAACCCTGGTGATGGAAAAGGAGATGGTTTCCAAAACGTGGGTCTCTTCACGTAATCAACTGACCTGGCTGATTGCCCGAGAAGATTTTATTGAGTTTGGTCCCAAGGAAAGCTTCAAATCATACACCCTCCAGAAAATAAACTCAATGCAGAAGAAACAGATATGTTTCATCAACAAATGCCCAAAGAAAAACTTGATTCAGAAAGCAGACAAATGTTAAGGTGGGGAACTTTCCAAAGATTAAGTGTACTTTTGTACTGTAGTGCTACTGGCAAAATTTAGAACCTGGTAGTCACTTGTCAACCATTTCTATACTTAAATTTCACATAAAAAGAGCCGGAACAGTATACTCTCCTAGTTCTACAACCAATTTTGTCCTACAACACTGGTACAACATGAAAACTAAAACAGATAGCTTAGTGACACTAACTATAATGAATTTTGGAGAAGCTACAAACATTTTCTACAGATGAGTAATGTACATTTCATGCACAACAGAATCCCTGTTTCATGAAGAAAAACATGTCATTTTCTGAAGATTTCTGTCTTCTGGGTTGTTTCGCTATGCAGTCTGGTCGATGTTTACCAACGTTTCAGAGGTCATACTGTTTCCATCCTCAGAGTATGAAGATTTCTGTCTTCTGGGTTGTTTCGCTATGCAGTCTGGTCGATGTTTACCAACGTTTCAGAGGTCATACTGTTTCCATCCTCAGAGTATGAAGATTTCTGTCTTCTGGGTTGTTTCGCTATGCAGTCTGGTCGATGTTTACCAACGTTTCAGAGGTCATACTGTTTCCATCCTCAGAGTATGAAGATTTCTGTCTTCTGGGTTGTTTCGCTATGCAGTCTGGTCGATGTTTACCAACGTTTCAGAGGTCATACTGTTTCCATCCTCAGAGTATGAAGATTTCTGTCTTCTGGGTTGTTTCGCTATGCAGTCTGGTCGATGTTTACCAACGTTTCAGAGGTCATACTGTTTCCATCCTCAGAGTATGAAGATTTCTGTCTTCTGGGTTGTTTCGCTATGCAGTCTGGTCGATGTTTACCAACGTTTCAGAGGTCATACTGTTTCCATCCTCAGAGTATGAAGATTTCTGTCTTCTGGGTTGTTTCGCTATGCAGTCTGGTCGATGTTTACCAACGTTTCAGAGGTCATACTGTTTCCATCCTCAGAGTATGAAGATTTCTGTCTTCTGGGTTGTTTCGCTATGCAGTCTGGTCGATGTTTACCAACGTTTCAGAGGTCATACTGTTTCCATCCTCAGAGTATGAAGATTTCTGTCTTCTGGGTTGTTTCGCTATGCAGTCTGGTCGATGTTTACCAACGTTTCAGAGGTCATACTGTTTCCATCCTCAGAGTATGAAGATTTCTGTCTTCTGGGTTGTTTCGCTATGCAGTCTGGTCGATGTTTACCAACGTTTCAGAGGTCATACTGTTTCCATCCTCAGAGTATGAAGATTTCTGTCTTCTGGGTTGTTTCGCTATGCAGTCTGGTCGATGTTTACCAACGTTTCAGAGGTCATACTGTTTCCATCCTCAGAGTATGAAGATTTCTGTCTTCTGGGTTGTTTCGCTATGCAGTCTGGTCGATGTTTACCAACGTTTCAGAGGTCATACTGTTTCCATCCTCAGAGTATGAAGATTTCTGTCTTCTGGGTTGTTTCGCTATGCAGTCTGGTCGATGTTTACCAACGTTTCAGAGGTCATACTGTTTCCATCCTCAGAGTATGAAGATTTCTGTCTTCTGGGTTGTTTCGCTATGCAGTCTGGTCGATGTTTACCAACGTTTCAGAGGTCATACTGTTTCCATCCTCAGAGTATGAAGATTTCTGTCTTCTGGGTTGTTTCGCTATGCAGTCTGGTCGATGTTTACCAACGTTTCAGAGGTCATACTGCCTCCGTCATCAGGGCGATGAATATATATAAACATCGACCATACTACACAGCACAACAACCCAGAAGACAGAAATCTTCATAGTCACCGCTGTGAAAACCAAAAATCTTACATGTCATTTTCTTTTTGTTTTGTCACATCCTCTGCGACAAACAATGCATTTAAGTCATGTTCTAAGTCAGTCCTGGTTCACTACGTAGAAAAAATTAATCCGTACTGATTCATACCTTGTGCCATACGGTTCATACCATACATTAGCTTCACCTGCAGTTGCTACTTCCAAATTTCTATTTTACTGCTCTCAGTTACTACCTTCAGAAAGTCGCATTTACATTCATCATTCTTTTCTGCATGTACAAATATAAACACATGAATTTAACTGCAAATTAATTATCAAGACCCCTGTGCTAAAGATTACCTGTAGAATGAGCTTTAGTTCCGAGATGCCACAGTTTCATATATTTTGCAACATCCGCCAGCTACTGGATGTGATATGACGACGACACAAAATCTAGATATGACTCACATCTTACAGAAGTTTTAAGAATGTAACTTTGGCATTTTGTTCCAAACCTGTAGCATGGTAAACTTTCCCTCAAGAAAACCGAGGACCAGCATAGTGTCGGCTACATCTCATAAGCAGATGGGATCTCATTTGCAAGAATTTTTTTGTTACTTCAAATGTGACTGTGAAGAGGAAGTATGTAGAATGAGAGATAGATCATGAGAACATATAGGGTCTATGTGACATGAAAACAGATACTAAGACAAGAAGAAAATAAAATTTAAATACAATATCTACACGCATAAGCATTCAAATGGTATCTGCTGCCAAATACTTAACATAATTCATGTTGTATTTATGCAGGAGTGAGAATTTTTGTCAAAAATAATCTGAAATTTAATCAGTTAAATGTAACGTGTCGCTGCAAAGAAGAAGACACAGAATGCTGTGTTATTCCACTGGCATCTAAACATTCAAACATGTTTGTCCTAGCTACACACAGAGCTACAAAAGGTGATTTTGAAATTTTTAAACCAAGTCAGAAAGCATTATAAATTATGAAGATATCTGTCTTCTGGGTTATTGCGCTGTGTAGTCTGGTCGATGTTAACCAACGTTTCAGAGGTCATACTGACTCCATCATCAGGGCGATGAATATATATAAACATCTACCATACTACACTGCACAATAACCCAGAAGACAGAAATCTTCATCGCCCTGATGACGGAGGCAGTATGACCTCTGAAACGTTGGTTAACATTGACCAGACTACACAGCGCAACAACCCAGAAGACAGAAATCTTCATACTCTGATGACGGAGGCAGTATG
>NW_019060574.1:276908-296128 GCF_000696155.1 Zootermopsis nevadensis | reverse complement strand
GTCTGGACGCAGAGGCTAGAGGAAAAATCCTCTGCCCCCGTCGGGGATCGAACCCCGGTCGTCTAGCCCGTAGCCAGTCACTATACTGACTGAGCTATCCCGGCTCATAATGTTTATTGGGTAAGGAGGTTTATTACCTAGCAAACTAGAGACTGCAAGAAAGTAACTATCAGCTGTGAAGGGAAGTGGGATCGAACATTTAAACATTTCAGCAAACGGAATATTCCTATTCCCAACCTTGTGAACACTACTGAGTTTGTCTTCCCTTTACCTGAATCAACACTTTCAGAACGTGTGTTCTCATTTATGAACAATGTCTGGTCATGTGACAGAAATCAAACAGTTGGATGGGAGCACAGTTTGAGGCTTACTCTACAGCAGACAGAACTTTATTTTCATTGGAAAAGAGTTTTACTACAAAATTGAAGTCAACACAATCTAGGAGAAACATGCATTGGTGGTAGAAGGAGAGAGAAACAAGCGTGCATCAAAAATTGTGACTGATCATAACATATCAGGACAAGAAAGAGAACCACCTGAAGATGACCAATTAGGGTCGAAACATGTAATGGATTCTTAACAAACACTGAAACAAAAATAAAAAAAAAACTGTTGTGTAGATGGACAGTCAACCTTATGATAAACACACAAGATTCATCCCTTAAAAATTCAACAGCGTTTTGAATCTTTAATATCCAGTGTTGAATATAAGCCTACACCGCAAGCAACCTATGCATGCCCAGAAAATTCATTGAATGAATATTTGTAATGTTTATTAATAATTAATTTTGTTATATTTATCACAGCTAGGGCCTTGTGAATGCAAAGTACAGTCCAGTGCTGAATATTGAGATGTAACCAGTACATCTTTCAAAGAAGAATTCTATAAATTAATACAAACATCTGATATATATTTTTATGAGCATTCCCTAACAAAGAGGTGCTCACAACTTTCCTCACACTTTAAATGTCATACAAAGTCTTCTGTCCCGCTGTTAGTAAGCAGATTACTTTGTTAGTAAGGCTTCACACTGACCTTCCTTTAGACTTAACAAAACAAAGCTAAATTCTATACATAATTTGATGAAAGAAAATATCAGTACTCAGGAAAAAAATCAATCTCTGCTCAATTTCTAATACTTTTTTTTTATTAAAATCCCACCCAAAATAAGTATGATAATGTTTTAAATAAAGTTAAATAAAATAAACATTCTGCATTTGATTTTGAACCAGAAAGAAGGAATCATTGGCCATCCTCACAGTTTTCTGTCCCTGCAATGTATAAGAAAAAGAAGAATATAACAAATAGGAATGTTTCATGTGATGTAAATGCACATGAACTGGTCATACATTTCATCTGGGTCACTCATTTTAATATAACCCATATTTTATCAAGGTATATTCCCAAAAATGTATTTTGACATTCATGTAATTGTGGTGCTCTGTTTGGGCCAAAATTACATTATAGTGACAAACTTTAATGTTAGATGTCCCCATTCACTATCATTGCATGCACCAAAGCTTAATAAGAAAATAGGGAATTCAAATATTATAATGTTAACCAAACTGTATCCATCAACACACAGCAAATACATTCTCACATCATAATGTATCATGGTAGTTTTCATATTAATATCAAACCTTCATTTTATAGTTTTCATTGAAACCAACTGAGGATGTGAAAGATTTAAAACATTAATAGTCCTAATATTGATTTTATTAATGAAAGACTCTCAGGCAACAAGCCACATCAGGTGGCTGAATGGTGAATGGACCATTTCTTCCGCCAACATTTCCAGAGCCATCTATAACTTACACCCATGAAAAAAAAATGCTTCTTGGTTACTGAACCAAATTTACTCATTGCTGTATTGTGTTTGGGGGTGGGGGGAGAGACAGCTTGTGCAAGTTGAATGGCACTTAACCTCTTTGTTGAGAGAGTTATTGACAGTGGCAACAACCATCAGATCATGTTGTAGTTGTTCCAGTATGGCTGCGGATATACAGCAGCACAATACACAGGTAACCCTCGATTTACGGCGAGGATGCGTTCCTGGACGAACCGGCGTAAATTGAAACTCTTTTATAATGTAAATCAATGGGAAGTCAGTGATATGCGTTCCCAGCACCCAAACATTGACGAGTAATATAATGGCATTACATTTAAAGCTCTGAAATAACGTAAATAAAATAAAGGGAATTTAAAAAATACACTTTATACACTTACAATCGGCAATTCGTTGGTCCCCGCGATTGAGTGTCTTTCTTTCATGTGATTGATGTGTACAGTCATCTCTGCTGTTATGCGATAGTTGCATTCATGTAAGTAGCCGACCTATAGAAAATCGCGTAGTAAAAATAACCCCGGTACCTCCGCAGAGATTAAATTAGTCCTTGAAAGTTTAAAGCACCGGGAATGAAATTGCATAAGAGCAAACTTGCATATGCAAAAGTTTGCATTTCACAAACAGCTTTTACCGATTCATCGATCTCACTGGAGCAAATTCGCGTTAACGAATCATACGTAATTGCAGAGATAATATGTATTTATAATTTGTATTGATAATCAGCGATGTAAGAATTACGATTTAGTATAAGAATCAGTACGAGATACATCGTAGAACGTTATAAATAATAGTAAAATATATTTTTTCCACTTTTTGACTTGCTGGTTGCAAAATCGGCGCAAATCGAGGGCTGCCTGTATTCATAGAACGCCTGTGTTGTCAACATACAGCACAGTGTTTATCAA
This sequence comes from Zootermopsis nevadensis, assembly GCF_000696155.1. The sequence continues at coordinate 293,376 of NW_019060574.1, read as the reverse complement.
CTACCATGACAGTATGTGTGAAATTCTAAACCATTTGTCATAAATCTAAAGGATTATAAGAACACGATGATCTTCAGAGGAAGAGTTTCGAACCATTTGGGTCACAGTGACAAAAGAATGCCTGCTTAAATATATTTTGTCATCTCTGTAACTGCCTTTTTAAGGCAATAATTATAGTATTTTCTTCATATGACTGGGATATTTGCTAAACAATAACTGTATGAAACTGCTTGAGAAACCTGTCATAGTGCAACAAATTATAATTTATAATACAATGGTACACAAGGCAGCACCCCAGAAAATGAATTACTGTCATCTGAAATTTGCTCAATACTCCTGAGAATTGAACCAGTTTCTTCAAGTTCCACTGCTGATGATATAAATACCTTCATAGTAACATGTCCCAGGAAGAAATTTGACTACTTTTATAACTCTGGCCTTTACGATTGAACTGCATCAAAAGTCGAGTATTATCAAACGTCTTGGAAAACATTCCATCTGCATGGTGAATCCCACAAAAACCAACGGACAAGAATTATGACAACTTCTCTTCCCGTGCTTTAATCTGTAAGGCGATGGTAAAAACTTAATGATGTTTGTATAATTTAGTTTTCCGTTTCTATGAATAATTTCCACCTGTAAAAATTATGACAATTGCATCTCTTCAATTTAACTTCAAAGCTCCACACCACAATTGAAAGGTGTAACAAAACTCTTTCACCACTTAATGGTACCTGCACCTTGTTGTGGTGGTGGGGCTTGAGTACCTGTCACCCCAAGAGCTACTGGTAGGGCGTCCCTAGCCAGATTGGTCGAGGGGGAGAGGTACCCTGGTCCTCCAGGTTGGGGGTTGGTCGCAAGGCTAACAACCTTGCACCGTAAAAAGGAAGATGTTTCGAAACCTCGATCAAAGCCTCGGACAGACGGACCTAACAGAGGACCGAATGGAAGAGGAGAATTGAGGAGGCCATGGAAGAAGGAGAACAAAACTCTTTAATATGGACAGTCTACTTGCAATAGCCAAGTATGAGAACACAGTACTGAATACCAAAGTTATTCATAGTTTAGGCACTACTGAGAATGGATACTGGACGCTCTTTCCTCTGGAGTTTAGCAGCTGACGCATGAAGCTCACTGTACTCTGCTCTAGTGGTGAGGTTAAGAATGCACGCAGCTGTGACTCCGCTCCCAGCACATCTTCACATTTATTACTCAATGATCAGTTAATTTACATCACAATTCAGTGTGACATGTTGCACCAAACTGAAAACACTTTAATCCTTTTGTCACTTACAACAAAATAATTTACACATAATTTGTGGCTTCATGTAGTCTGGACAAAATATCTCACAATGGAAGTGGAGAAAAAATATTATAAATGTATTTAAAAGTAGTTACTGATGATTATTAAAGAGGATTCACATGGAAACACATAACACTTAATAATACTTTTATGACCACAATAATTATCATCACAAATGCAGAACTGTATCACTGTAACAACGAAAACACTTAAAAGAGAGCCTTTCCGATGGGCAAGAAACACCTCACACATTAATAGTAAAAAGAACAATTTAATTTGCAATAAAAGTATTTACAAGTTGTTGCGGACCTGTAGAGTGAAGCCAGGTGTCCAACCCCCCACACCTTGTTTGAAGAAACATCATGACAGACCAATCATTTTATTTATTTAGTGTTCTGTCTGACGACAGGTCCATATGAACAGGATCCTTCCATCCTTTTCTCGGACTGGGACCTGTTCATATACGTTCTTGGCAGATGATCCAGAAGTGGTTTGCCATTGCCTTCTTCTGTGTGTGAATGGAGTAATTGTTGGGATGCCACGGAGGAAAACTCCGTGTTGCCTAGACCACGGCCTTGCCCAACACAAGTTATAAATTCGGGCACCGCTGGGAATCGAACCCGAGGCCCCAGGATTACAAGGCCAGCGTTCTAACCGCTGGACCACCGTGGCTCTTAAAGACCAATCATATATGGGCGCAATTACTAGAACCTTCCAGCAATACCTTCTAGTACCCAGAATGGTGCTGAGCGCTCTGGGGTGGCATTACCTAAGAATTACAGGTGTCAGCTGCGGGCCACTTAGAACAGAAAGTCAAAAGTCAAAGAGCGGTGCACCTGAATGAAGAAAGGGAAGAGAACGAGTTTTAGGGACCAACAAACCGAAAAAGCTGAAGAGTAACAGAGAACAACTTTTTAAGTGCACTAAAGAGGAAAGTCATAATCAACTGCAGTGAAATAAATCAATCTTTTGTTGCAAATAACCCAAGTGGAATCATTGTAAATGTAACAATATAATATAAAACAGCACCTTAGGAGAACATTTTGTCTTGAAAACAATGTCATGTAAGGAACTAATATTTCCTGTGCGCTCGCGGGAGGAATACGGGTTCTTCTTCTATTTATTTGTCTAGTAGACAGTTAATTTAAAATACAACAGAATGATAAATGGTCATAAGATATGTGGCTGGCAATCAGATATGAAATGATAGGGTAGCAACAAGCCCCCCTGTAGGATCATCAATTTATATTATTTAGTTTTGTAGAAAAGAAATATTATTTATCATTCGGTGATATTCCTCCAATGTCAATGTTAAGAGCTGTACTATCAATGGGTGGGACGTGGTAAATGAACCCGGTCGAAGAAATGCCGCATCATAGGTATTCTCATTCTACAAAAGTTAACCGGTGGAACTGATCAGGATTTTGACGTGACCATGAAATGAGCTTCATCTGATGATGTCTTTCAATAAACATCTCATTCTCCTTGCGCACCTGAAGAACTACGTTACAAAAATCCATTCTTCTTAATTTACATCTTCACTTGTATTCTGTATAGAAACATACGCAAATCACTCTTCAGCAAAATCTGAGGTGGTGTTCGATTTACATTGCGTTTGCAGCAAGCTTTCTTAAATAATTGCATACATGAAATGTGAAAACATCATGCAGATGAAAGCTTCCGGGTCTTCATGGAGGGAGCGTGAGCCGTGCACTGCTAGTTTCACGAAACACTTGTTGCATATGAGAGTATTAAGTTACTAGAGCAAAACTAGTTGACGCTGTATATTCCTGAAGATAATCTAAGCCTGAACAATTGGACCAATTTCAAAGATTCTTGCTGTCTCAATATATGTCTATTAGCCTAACCTAGTGGTGAGCCTGGTAGCTCAGTCAGTATAGTGACTGGCTATGGGCTGGACGACTGGGGTTTGATCCCGAAGAGAGCCTCTACACCCAGACTGGCTCTGGGGCTTACCCACCCCTTGTCTGATGGGCACCGGGGTCCTTTCCTGATGGTATGCTGCTGACCACTCACCCCCTTCTAGTGTCGAGGTTGAAAATGAGTAGGAGCTATAACTCCTCTCCCCTAAGAGCAAACATTGGTCCGTATAGGAATTGCTTTACTTTACCCTACCTTAGTAAATTTTACAAATGTCCTTTATATTAAGAATGGAAAAATGTTAAACTTTTTACATAATTTACCAAAAGCTTAAAATGTGTCATACAAAATCATGCATACAAACAAAACTGTTTACACATTAAGTTTTGTTTATATGCATGATTTTATATATCAATACACTGCACCATGTGCAAGGTTTTAAGATTAAAATGTGTAAGTTATTTCTTGTCCCAAATTCAGTTCCTTTGTTTGAAACACCATTGTTTCAAATTACTTTTCTACTTATATATTTATAGTAAAAATTTAAGTAAAACATTTCCAGCTTACCTAAGTGCAAAGTTCAGTTCCTGTTCAAAAACAAAGGCTTATAATTCACAAAATTAAAACATTTTAAATTCCTTCAAACAAATTTGCCAATAAGACATTACCTTGGAAGGGATTTTGTGTCATCCACGCAACTGAAAATCAACACAATTTCATCCTTCTACACCATACTCTGTACTAAGCATGTAGAAAATCCGTGGTAAAAGTACAATTATGGATGGAAGCTGAAAGGCTTTATGATGTCGTTTGATCCTAGCAAAGATTATCATAAGAATATTTTTTCTTGCAGTTAACAAATCGGATGTATAAACTACAGTATATATAAAGATCTGTATGTTTGTGACATGACGCACATATAATTCCGAATAAACACTTACTTTGAAAACATAGGGCTTAACACTTAAAAAAACTCATAAAACCAACAACTTTCTTTTTACAGGAATAGGGTTTTACTCCATTACATCGAAATTTTGTAAAACCAATATTGATTATCGTAAAATATGTTTCCATAACAGTATGAGGTACTTTAGTAGGAAATGGACAATATTTTTGCTGTACTGATACTTCGTTACACTGTGAGTACTGTACACACCACCTCATTCACAGAAAGCAGGTGGTGATATGATCAAAATGGGGACCCAACCACCTTCCTATTAAAATAAATACAAATTATAACTTAATTACCTATTTAAATGTTCATATATTCATATGTATCATGAACACCAATTGAGTTACCGACTCAAAACTTGTGTTCCTTACAAAGGCTAGCCAAAAAGGTTATCTCTTTTTAAGCGATTGTTTTTATAACATATGCAATACGACAAAGTCCTTCTTCAGACAAAAGTTCTTTTCTTTTCCGTCTGCTATATTAGTACTGACATACCGACACAGCATCAGTACATAACAACGCACTTCCTCAGTTTCGCTTAATCAGCCTCACTCATGTCAGTCTTATTGTTGGTAGTTACAAGACAATATAACAATATGCCTTCTCTTAATACTAATATTGAAAACACAACCATCAATGCCAGCCTGGATCCATATCCAAAACTCAGCAGTTAAAAGCAAAAGCAATGGTAGTATTGCATTAGCTACTCCTGTCTTACGCAAACATGGAATATACCTTACTAGTTTTTCTGATACAAAATTATCATTAACATTTTAACTTACAAAATATTTGTATAATCTTACTTGCATACGTTTGTAGGAAAACATGAGTATAGAAGAAAATGAGGAATACACAGAGAAAATTAAATTAATTTTCCAGAAAAACAAGAATCCGAGGATACAAAAATGAATACACAAAATAATTTCGTTCATGATAAACAAAAAAAAAGGCTGTTAACAGGAAAAACTGTTCTAATACCATGGAAAGTCTGAAGTATGATGAACTTTTTTGAACTCGAAGGTTTTGAGCATCCTTGGAACACTCTTTGACACACAAGTCTCTTTATCCTATTGCTATAATACTTTCCTTAACAAATGTCTTTGGTTTTAAATGTTTGTGAGGTTATTCACACACTGTACAATGTAAGGCATAGGATTTTTGTCATTATAGTTAACAAAACACATCATTTCACTTAAAATATATGTCTATGTTCCATTTGGTGTATGTAACACAGTAAAATTACACACATCCTGACACAATTGACTTGCTAACTCCAGAGCACATACAAATTTAACAAATATGGTAGCATCAAGAGATTGGACGCTAAAATGGTAATGTAACAGGTTATATGGCATACTGCAGTGCCTTGAAACCAGTTCCTTTGTCCATACACCGTGTGCATTAGTCAGTCCGTTTTAACAAACAAACATGAACTGTGACATTATTCTTTTTATACAAAAGTAATATAATCAGTTCTTGATTCGTGTAAAAGGGACAAGGCAATCTTGTTATATAACGCCAGTCCAAGGCATTATGATGACATTTTTCTTGCAGTTACTTTTAGACCAGTCATTTGTTAGTGAGTTAGTCATAATATAAATGAGAATTTAATGTTACTTATGTACGTACTTTCTACGGTAAACATATTAGTCATAATATAAATGAGAATTTAATATTACTTATGTCCGTACTTTCTACATAAGACTTTGTATGTCACATGTTGATCTGTTTCACAAAGGGCCTCCTTATATAACTTATTAACACTACATCAACGAGAAGATAAAATAAGATTACAGAACGGTAAATTTCAGGGGGACAGAAAGAAGTCATGTTAATGTAAATACTGGCATGTGTCTAGAAGGACTGAGGAAAGCCCTGAAGAACAAGTAAAAAAAATAGTCAGTGCCCCACCGGAAACAAAAACATACTTTACAAATATAAGTTACGTTACCATTAGCGTACAAATTGTAATGAAAGCTGGATAACAATAAATCACCATAACAATACGTAACATTAGCCTAGCGTTAGAGCATATATGATCCTGGAAGTCCTCGGCCAGTTTAAAATGTGCAGATCCCGGCAACACCTGAATTGTGTGTTGTTTGGTCCTCCCTAAAAACTAAACCTACACAAAAACTTACTTCATGGTAACAACCAAGTATGAACGACCATCTCTGTACCTATAGACGGAACTAGTTTGTATCCAGAGAACTAAACTAGACAACCAGAACTACCAGCTGTATATATTAGCACGTCTTGAGTAACAAGTAACAAGAATAAACATTTAAATCACATGTAACAAGGAACCAAATGACATCGGCACATCACACAAGGGACTTAAGGCACAATATCAGGAAAACAATTCAACTACACGTGTATACCACGGTAATAAAGATTAAATACGAAGACCAAGATGCCAAGAAGAATCTCAGTAGCATAAAACAAAAACACTCTCTTCATGAAAGACAACACAGTCACATTTTCACATTCCTCATTGAAATGGAAATAATCTGAAACATTTATTCTTTTGACACATGCAAAGAGGACCACAGCACCCTTATAATCTTGTACCTCAAAATCACTATTTTAATTTATCACTTCGAAGCAATAATCTTTATGTGGCATATCAAACTTTTTCAAGAGCAAGAACTTACCTACCAAACAATACACATCACCACTCAAGAGGCAATTATTCTCTCTTCTTGCCTCCACAGGTCATGTAACCTAACAACCTCAAAATGCAAATTCCAGTATCTCGTTCGTCTAGATCTAGGGGCCTGAAAGTTGATTTTTCATGCTTCTGATTTAATATTTTACATGAAGGTAGAAAGTAAAGTTTAATGAATTCTTCTCGGGCTACCAGTCATGTAAGGTGGTTTAATGGAGAAGACACCGATGTTTCGAGAACCATTTCGTCCTCATCCTCAGGGTACTGTCAGCACAGTACACAGAACCCTGAGGATGAGGACAAAGATGGTCCTCAAAACATCGGTGTCTTCTCCATTAAACCACCTTACACGGCTGGTAGCCCGAGAAGAATTCATTAAACTTCGTTGCCATGAAAGCTTCAGATCATACAGAAAGTAAATTTGTCCGTGGTACTTACTAAGCACCATACCCTGAGGATGTACAGAGTAACGGAGGTATAGCTCCACTCTTCTCGACCTCAGAAATGGACAAAGATGATTTATCAGCTTCATGCCCTCGTCATTCTACCACCTGGGAAAGGACCCACAGTACCCACTGGACAGCACGCTGCATAAGCCCCAGAGCTCGTCTCGATGCAGTGGCTAAAAGAGAAATCTCTTTGCCCCTGATGCAAATTGAACCGCAGTCCACAGTCAGTCCCTATTCTTAACAAGCTACCCCACAAAACAAATAATTTAAAGAAATAGTAAACCAATTTAAGTATTTTTGTGCTGTGTTTATAAGAATGTAAAATTATACTCCCCACCCAAAATAAAGCACTTTTTCTATCAAACATGCGTTTCTTCGATTAAAATCAACTGTAGCAAGACGTGTCATTTTTGAGGCTACTGGTTTCTTGATTTCTAATTCCCTTTCATGGCCCCTGCATCCACAGGCTAGCCTAAAATCCTCTTCAGAGATGCTGGCACCCACAGCGCATATTCTGTTACCCCCTACTATAGGGTGATTACAAAGATAATGGTTGGTGGAGGGGATCGACAGTTAAACGCTGACTCCTAACCACACTGGGGGCCTGTTCTAAAATTATAAATACTTTTATTACTCAACTCTTTAAAGGGCACTAACCACTACATTTAATTATCAATACCTAAGTGCCAGGAGCACAAACACCACTCCTCGTCAGCTGGTGACAAAAGCATGTAATTTCAGCATTTATTGCTACTATTTGTCTGGCTTGTTTTGTATTGAGACTACAATTTTATGAACTTCCTATAGTTTATGTGCCCACGTGACAAGTAGAACGGCTTAAAACATTTATTTCTCCAAAGTCAAAAAAACTTAGGAAACATTGCTTTCTTGGTGTGACTAGATATTAATACAAATCTTAAATGGAAAAAACACCAACTTGAAGTAAATTTAAAATTATACCAAAGTATTCAGTTTCTAATTTGAATTACTTTTACAAATGTGAACCGTAAAGTTAAAAAACATATTAACACATGTAGTATTTAATTTTATCATCATTTTATAACTCTTTAAGGAGAGAGATGTATTTTTAATACCCCAAAGAACGTTTCAAGAAGACGACTTACAAACTGAGATACGCGTTATCCCCAGTATTGCTGCACATTCAGCAAACATCCCCTGGCATTTTTAGCACAGCCACAATGTAATGGTTGGAATAACATTATCTTATGGAGCAGACTTCATAACCACATTACAAAAACGTCCCCAATGTAATATTTCCTGTTATGATTATTAATACAGTTTGCACTTAACGATAAATTTGACAATTACCAATAAAAGAAACCTTATTTTCATGTTACTTGTGTTTCATTGCGTTAAATGCTGTGGTACTCCTTTACTTCTTAATTACAGACAAGGAAACCCAATTATTAAACAAACGGAAGAAAAGAACTAGTATTACAGAATGTCACGTAATTTCAGTTCTATAAAAAATCTAGCACACGATCTCTGGTGTATCAGATGGCCAGCTACCATCAAAACAATGGCCCCAGACACACTTAATAACCTGTTAAGACACTTTGAGAAAACTCCCTATGCCAGGTTATAGTCTTCCAGATTGATTTGTAATATATAATCTCTCACTGCCAGGAACACAAACCTCATGTTCTCCGTGTCTGAAATCACACAATTCACTAGAATTATTTATTATTCATTCCACACAGAAGCTGAAACAAAATTTTCATTTCTCTCTTTCAACATAATTGAACATCAACAGTAAACAGAGTATCATTAAATACGAGGCGAGTCCTCAAAGTAAGTTTCCCACTCGTCCCACAGCTAGCAAACCTTATATTGCGCGAAGCGACTGTGCGTACGTGATAGAGCAATGACGTAGCATGGCGCATGCACTAACGGTACTTCCCGCGTTCTCACAGTAGCATCGTTGCAGCTGTTGAAGATGGAGGTTCTTATTCCAGCTCCCGCCGACTGTGAAGTGCGGTCAGTGATAACGCTAGGCCGCACACGGCTCGACAGACAGCAAGTCTCCTGCAGGAGTTCAGCTGGGAGGTGTTTAATCATCCACCCTACAGCCCGGACCTCGCTCCCAGTGATTTCCATCTTTTCCTACACCTCAAGAAATTCCTGTCCGGTCAGCGTCAGCGTCAGCGTTTTGAGAATGACAGAGAGGCGGAGATGGCTGTCACACAGTGGTTCCAATCCCAGGCGGCAGACTTCTACGACCCAGGTATTCAAAAGTTGGTCCCACGGTATGACCAATGTCTCAATTCTGGTGGCGAATATGTTGAAAAATAGCTGGACACTTGCTGTATCTGTTGCAATAAATATTTCCATGAAATTGTGTTTTGTTTCTGTAAACGGCCCCAGGGAAACTTACTTTGAGGACGCGCCTCGTATTTTAGCCTAGGAAAGTTATCGTCTCAGACAGATCATAAACAACTGACACGTCCACTTACCTGTGGCACAAGTGTAGTGAGCATATATAACTTTCTTCTTATCTGGATTCAGAGAATGAAACATACCTAGAATAAATTTTTGGGCCGCTACTGCATTCTGTGGAGGACCTGAGGACACACAAAGCGTTTCAGTGAAACTAAAGCCTGAAATCATTTCTCCAGACAGAACAAAACATGATCCTTTTATGAAATTAACAATTTTAGACACAAAAAGAAAATTAAGGACACTTCACAGAACAGATGAAATAGAAATCAGATAAGGTGATTCATGGATTAATAATGCTGTATCAGATGTTACAGTCAAACGGGATGAGAGGACGGTTATGTAAGGTGAACTCAGTGAACTCTTAAGGGATGGAAAGGGTTTCAAGTTTTGAGTAGGGGGACCGAGAAAAACAATAAAAATATCAAAATAATTATTCCCCTGCCATGATATCAGCCACAACATGAACGCAATGTGAAGATATGATTTCTTTCTGTTAGCCGTCTGATGTTACACTAAAACGTCATGCGTGACGAGTCAATCTATAGGGCATCATTGATCCTTTTGGATCACACTTGATTCCAGCAGAGTTAAGTTGTATTTCCTTGTATGGGAAGTTCTGTACTGATTTTGTCAAGTGTAAAATTAATTTTCATCAACCTCTGCTATCATAATTTTATGATGACTTTGGTATGTCACACGATAAAAGCACATGTGATGGGATTAGGACAACAATTAGAAAGCTAGCAAGAAATGAAAGTCCATGAAACTGGGAGAACAATTAGAAAGCTAGCAAGAAAGGCAAGTCCATGAAACTACTATAAGGAGCAGATGACGAAGTCAAGACAACTTTACGAGTACGCTGTTGTAAATAATTCCTCCTCTGAGTATTGTACTGTTTAAGACCATAGCAAATAAATGATAACACTCAAAAAGAGGTTCAAGAAAGCTCAAACAATTTTGTGCACTTAAAAAATGCATTATTATTCCTGCCTAAAAAAACCAAAGTTTAGACAAGGCGTTTAAAGAAGCAAATATGTACAACACCACACATATAATACAAATGCAAGATGAAGAGTATCAATTGGAAGACATTGGAGAACTTATAACTTGTAAATATGACACAAAGTGTTGGCTTGCGTATGTTACAAGCGAGTGTCAAATTCAACCAACATTTTTTTCACCTCTCTGGTCCAAGCAAATTCATGTATAATTCACATTTAGATATCCTGCTTACAAATGTGGATCCATAAATGGTAATGGGTCACGCATATATTATCAGTGAAAAATAATGCTGTTGCAGACTGTACATACCTACTCTAATTAAAAACTAATTTTAATATTTTAATGAATATGCCTGCTAGGTTTTGGCTTTACCTCTCTTATTAATGTAATTACATGCATAGCTTACTGCAAACTTTAATCCAAGTGACTAACAAGTGTGTGCAACCTGTAATTTTTAACTTAAAGAATCACAAAAAAAGGTTTGAAAGAAACTTAATTAAATTGTGGTTATATGTTTTTTCACAAATCACGGTCATAAGTCAAAACATTCATGTGGCATACCCAATGAAAGCCCATTTAAAGCTTTAAATTGGTACAGGAATGAGGTCTCTATCATAATTAAGACCAGAGTTAAAAATTCAATATGACTGAAATCAATTGACACAGGACGGAAAAGAATCATATATAACTTCAACACGAAATAACTCTGAAACTGACTGATGGGGGAAGGAGAAACCTCATAGATTTCGCAGGCTTATAAAATTTCACTGAAATCCAAGGCAGTCTTATCAATTACTGTGTTGATTTGAGAAGGGATGACAGAATATTGACATACCATCATAATCTGGAAAATGAACAGCAAGGTCAGAATACATTATCTTCTCTTGAAGTAAGTCTTTCTTATTTAGGAACAACATAACTGACGATCGCTGGAACCACCGACTCATGATGGTCACCTGAAACAGCGCCATGCTCTCCTCCAGACGATTCTGAAAGTAATGACACACAAACATCATAAACACAAGATCAGGAAATTAACTCTAGTACTCTGTCACAGTTGCGACAAATTGTGCGTGCGAAACGCCCGCATCATCTGCCGAGGAAAATCTGCGTTAAATCTCCGAATATTTCGGTATTTATAACAGTGATTTACATGTTTTTGTTTCAACTTTGCTAATTATATCTTCTACTTATTTTTTCATATCCAATTTATGGTCCTTCTCCCCATATAGGTCAGTTAAAGGAGGTTCCATTGTAGTTTTATAATACAATTTACTCTTTCCTTTGCATGCTAGATCCTCATTTACACGTTAACATTTCTTACTCGCAAATTGCATTCTTAATTTTTTGATTTCAGGGCAACTCAAAAGCATGTGCATGACATCTTCACTGCCCCCACATATGGAGCATGCTCCTTTCTCCCCTTCCCCTTCTAACTCCTCTTAGCTTCCAAACTTCTGCTCCGATCCTAGCTAACACACCACTTTAATTTCTGGAGCAGAGTTCATGATAGTCTTCCCTACCCCATTTCTGCTTCAACTCTTAAAAATGCTAATGACATCTTTTCAGACATAACTGAAAATAAATTTTGCCTTTCAATATCATTACACCTCTCTCTCTAATAATCTTCCTTAGTCTCCTGGTGTTTCCTCTTCCACGGTCACTTCCTAGCTCCATTTCTGCCGCGTCACTGTCTGTGCATCTCAGTAGATCTTGTGTTTTCTTACAGAATTGTCAGCTGTCTTAACTTTCATATTACGAGTTGCATCTAAGCATCTATCAATAGCTGTTAATGCTACATTGCCTTTTGTTTTTATGGATGTTTTCAGATTCCTCCATTCTCCAGTATTTCTAAAGTTATTACTAAATATTTAAATCCATATATTATCTTTATATTTTGGCCACCAATATTCCATCTTTCAGTGTGCCTCCATTTTCAAGCTTTATTTTATGTGAGACTCATACGAAAATCAAACAAATATCCATATAGCAGTTCTAAGCCAAGTACTTCAAGACTTATATGGGGTTAAATTCACAGAATAATTGATTAAACCATAGAAAAATAATCCAAACAACCGAAAATAAATGTAAACTAGGCACAAACATAAAGACTGATTATTATGAAACTTCATATATAGGTAAATGAGTTAAATCTTAATAACAAAGTTTTCATTTTCAGTTCTTAGCTTTAAAACTGCAATAAATAAACCATATTTTGTAACAACGAGCGCTCTGAAAGATTTTAAATTCCAATTAAATTCACACATGCACACAGACCTAAGAAACTTAACCTGGACAGTTAATTAATGCTATTTTACATTTACTCAAGTTACCCTTCAAAATCAATTCTTTACAATACCTTACTACTTTACGTTTCCTTCCTTGTAAGTAATACATCAATAAATATTAGCACTTAAATGACCATTATTATTTTATTATTATACATTGACTGTAAATATGATGTTTTTAAAGATGGAGCCTTCTTTGTACGTCACATACATGCACATTTTTTAATTTGGTAAATGAACAATATTCGAAGAAAATTTTCCCACTACTATAATAAAGTAACACACATCATACTGTCAGGGACAACTCTGTATAAAGACATACACTTTCAATATAAAGTTTTGAAGTAAGTTCTTACCTCACCTTCATCTTCGAACAAACACTGATCATATTCACTTAGGGCTGTGATAAATATTATAGACGTCACATTTTCAAAGCAGTGGATCCATTTTTTCCTTTCTCTTCTTTGCCCACCCACATCTACAATTCTGCAATTATAATATTCAAGATATTCATATCCATGGTACATCCCCATACATATAGACAGAAGAATAAATACAATAAAACATGTAAGACTTGAGGTTCTCACAGCGGTGAGTATGAAGATTTCCGTCTTCTGGGTTGTTGCGCTGTGTAGTCTGGTCGATGTTAACATCGACCAGACTACACAGCGCAACAACCCAGAAGACGGAAATCTTCACAATAAAACACACTGTACATACAGCGAAGTTCATAATGAGTCATGTTTTTTGATCTCCCATGTTTCATAAATGTAACCTATTGTATCTAAATATGACCCAGGGCACATTTCTTACGTAATAATTTAAATAAATTCAGCCTCTTTGCAAAAAAACTGTTCAATAGCCAAATTATAAAACTTGATTCAAGATGTAGGATGTGAGATTTTCATGGCGGTGAGTCTGAGGACGGTTGTCTTCTGGGTTGTTGCGCCATGTAGTCTGGTAGTTTACCGACACAACAGCCCAGACCACAGCCATCTTTCGGATTCACGATCTTTCCAGCACAGTTTCCTTCATCCACGTGTGCGAGTGTGGAAAAGTAAACTGGAAATGATGCATGTTACCTTTGTTTTTGTATGGATCATACAAAGTTCTACTTCACTTCCTTTTGCAAATATATTTAAAACGAAATCATTTCACACTTAAGAAATCATTTTTATTTTAATCTGTTAACTCCTAAATGATTAAATACTTGTATTCTGACGTCAGTACCGACAGTGTAACCCTGTTAACAGCACCTTGAAGCACAGTAACATATCACAAATAACATTTTCACGTTCTATTCAAATTATTTTATTAGACAAAAACCAGGTAACGGAAGTGTAGAACCTTGTTCAATGTATCTCCTTGCACCAACATTTAGTTACATATCCAACCACACCTGCATACAGAAAACTCTTATTCCAGAAAAAGGGGATTATGGCAAACCACAGAATGTTACAATTTCCCCAATAGACTGCAGAAATTATTCTGTCCAGACTTTAATTTATGCACTTTCAATGCTGAGGGGATTTATAATATGGTCTTGCACATCAACTCGTAAGGCAGGATAAGGGTTTCTTACACACACAGTCATCATAAACGAAACTGTTGAAGCTCCAGTCAGAAGACCAAAAACAACCAACTAACTAACTAACTAACTAGATGGCTTACCGAACCTGAAGGTTCATCACCGAATTAACCAAAGCCCTCCACTGGACCCTGTCCTGGGCCAACAAAATCCAGTCTCCTTCAACTCCTATCTCCCATAGATCCCGCCTGACATTATCCTCCCATCTACGTCTAGATCTCCCCAGTGGTCTCTTCCCTTCAGGTTTCCCTCTTGTCCCATCCATGCGCGCTACATGCCCAGCCCATCTCATTCTTCTCGACTTAATCACCCTGACAATATTGGGGGTGGAGTACAGATTTCTAAGCTCGTCATTGTGCAGTTTCCTCCACGCCCCATCGTCTTCTCTCCTAGGCCCAAATATCCTCCTCAACACCCGATTCTCAAACACCTGCAATCTGTGTTCCTCCCTCTGAGTGAGAGACCATGTTTCGCACCCATACAAAACAACAGGCAAGATTATTGTTTTTTATACTTTAATTTTCAGGTTCTTAGAAACCAGACGGGAAGACAAAATATTTTAAATTGAGAAGTAGCAGGCATTTTCGGAATTTAATCTCCTCCTAACTTCCTCATGAGTGTCATGTACCAAAAACAACCTCATGAAGTATCTGCAGAAACTATCTGCGAAGATACGTATTAACCCTCTGCAGTATTTGTGCGCACCGAACTTCCCACAAACACTGTCAGATCGTATGTATAAGGCAGACCAATGTTGGGAACCTGTTACTTATCACAGTGGCCAAGCTTGCCCTTTGCAAAATCAATAAACTTTTATTTTTTGAACTATGAATGCAAACTTCAAGCATCAGAGATTAAAATATCTTCGGTGAGGAAAACAACGTACGTACTTCAACAGTAAGTAACTGTGTACCAGTAGCTTTAACATTAAATAACCTGGCACGTTACTCACAGAGTGCCTGTATGGTTTTCAGAACAAACAGCGGAACTTTTCCTAAGCACAAAAAAACCTTTTCTTTCTAAAAGAAATGTGAATGTTCAACTGACTTTCATTGCCCTTTCAACAGTTAATTTATATATAGATGTGCAGCGATGTGAGAGTTGCTGCACGGAACCCATCCCACAGTCTGCCGATAGACAAAATGATAAAAACAAATTTCAAGAACACGTTCAAGAATAAATTCTAGAATATGACATCAGAATCATAACTGCCACAGTATTTAGTTAACTTTGGCCTTGGGACTGACAAAATTACACATTCAGAAAAACAATTTCATACGATACTTTATCGTAAGTGCATTTGCTTGAACAGCAACACAGTTAGCTAACACACACACGCACGCACAAAAGACTGATCTGTATACATACACAGGAAAGTCTGGTGTTGGTACTCCCATCCATCCAGACGGACAAGCACAACAAAGCAAACACAAGCACTATCAGTCACAGATCAACAAAGAAATGTACTTCACTCAATAGCTAGAAACCTACCATACCTAAAAGACACCTTTTCCAAGTTAAAACTGTACTCATTAATACCAGAAGTAGGTACTCTCGCATGCAAAATATCCTGCTCCGTGGGAAGGTAGTCAGGGGTTGTCACAAGATCTATCTTCGGAAGATAGCTGCAAGCAAACACATAGCTTCAACTCTACCAAATACATACAGCATAATTTTACAAAACAGAGTGTGGATCTGCTAAAGTGAAGGATCAATTTACAATAAAAACTAACAACATACGAGGCGCGTCCTCAAAGTAAGTTTCCCACTCGTCCCACAGCTAGCAAACCTTATATTGCGCGAAGCGACTGTGCGTACGTGATAGAGCAATGACGTAGCATGGCGCATGCACTAACGGAACTTCCCGCGTTCTCACA